>JAOXNO010000011.1:7401-19544 GCA_028565335.1 Limnodromus scolopaceus | reverse complement strand
CGCGTCCCCCCCCCCCCCCCACCCCTGTCCCCGCGGCGTCTCCCACCTTCCGGGGCATGTGGTTCCCACGGTCGGGACGCCCCCCTTGCAGGCTCAGCCCCCTGTCGCGACGGCGACGACGGGCGGCCTCCCGCTGCTCCCCCTGCACTGCCAGCAGCGCCCCGATGAACGCCGTCTTCACCTCCTTCTCGAACGCCAGCTCGTCCCGCCGCGCCAGCTGCGCCACCAGCTCCGCCGACAGCGCCCGGCTCGCCGCCTCCGCGCGCCCGGCCACCGCCGCCAGCTCCCGCGCCGACAGCCGCCCCAGCCCTGCCGCCGGGGCGTCGCGGTTAGAGAGGGGCACGCGCTCACCGGGAGACGCAGCGTGCCGCCAGAGAGGCGGACGGTGCAACCCTTAAGACGCGCAGGGGCGATCGGCGGGCTGCCTGGTGCAACTGGTGAGACGCCCGGGGCAGCGAGTGCAACGCACGAGCGTGATCAAATGAAACGCCCGGTGCAATTAAGTGAAACGCACAATGCAATCCAGGCAACGTCTGGTGCAGTAAGGGCAACGCTCCGTGCAATTAGTGAAATACCCAGTGCAATTACTGCAATGCCCAGTGCAATAAATGAAATGTCTGGTGCCAGTAAGTGCGATGCACAGTGTAATAAATGAAATGCACGAGGCGGTTAAGTGCTACGCCCAGTGCAGGAAGTACAATTAAGTGCAATAAATGCAATACATAGTGCAGTAATTGCCACGCCTGGTGAAATTAGTGAAATGCACAGTACAACCCGTCATATACCTGGAGCAGTAACAGAAATGCCCGTTGCAACCAGTTACGTGCCCCGCGCATCCTCGGATGTGCACGGCGCAGTTAGGGAAAGGCACCCTAAAGTTTGCAAAATGCTTGGTGCAGTTGGTGAGATGCACGCTGCAGTCGCTGAGACGGACGGGGTGATGAGGGGGCTCCCTAGTGCAACTGGTGAAACGACCGGTGCAATGAACGCCATGCCCAGTGCAGGAGGCGACACACACAGTGCAAGAAGCGCGGTGGCCGGTGCAGCTACTGCAACGTAGGGTGCCATCAGTGAAAGGCACAATGCAAGAAATGCAATGCCCAGCGCAGTATGTGCAATTGCACGTCTGGTGCAATCAATGAAATGCCCGCTGCAACTGGTGAAGTGCGCACTGAAGTTTGCAAAATTCCTCGTGCCGCCCAGCGAGACGTGCAGCCCAATTATGAAGGTGCTGGTGGGCAATTAGTGGGACTCCTGGTGCAATCAGTGAAACATACAGCACAACAGACAATACGTCCGGTGCAATTAGTGACCTTCACAGTGCAACTAGTGGCATGCCCGGTACGATTAGGGAAATGCACACTGAAATTTGCAAAATGGCATTCCACAATTACTGAGAAGCACATTGCAATTATTAAGACGCAAGGGGCAATTAATTAGTGTGCTGCCCTGTGCAGCCGGTGAAACTCCCAGTGCAATAAGTGCAATGCACAGTGTAACTAGGGAAACACCCAGCACAATTAGCCGCACGTCCACTGCAACCGGTAAAATGCTCAGTGCAATTAGTGACATCTCTGATGCAGTTAGTGCCATTCCTGATGCAATTAGTAAAATACCAAGTAAATAAAATAAGTAAAATATCCAGTAAGTGACATGCCTGGAGCAACTGAGTGAAATGCGTAATGCATGAGTGAAATACTTGCAATTAGCAACATGCCTGGTGCAATTAGTGATATGCACAGGGATATGCACAAAGCAATTACTGGCACGTTCCAAGGGAATTAGTGATGTGTCTGTGCAACCAATTAGTGACATGCACGGTGCAAGTAAACACACGCTACATTTGCAAGTAAACACACACTACATTTAGTGAAATTCCCAGGGCAATTAATGAAATGCACAGTGCAACTACTGAAATGCAGGCTGACACTGTTAAAATGCACCACGTGACTAATGAGATGCATGGTGCATTTACTGGATGCATGGTGCATTTATTGGACCACCAATTAATAAATACATTGTGCAATTACTGAAATGCCCAGCATCATAAATGACATGCCCACAGCACTACGGAATTGCCTGGTGCAATCAGTGACATGCCTGGTGTAATTAGTGACATTCCTGGTGCAATTAGTGACATGCCTGGTGCAATCAGTGACGTGCCCGGTGCAATCAGTGACATGCCTGGTGCAACAGACGAAACTCACTGTGCAATTAAGGGAAATGCATAGAGCAATTAACAAAATGCCTGGGGTGATTAACAGACACACAGCCCGCCATTAGTGAGAACTCTAGTGCGCGGCATCGTTTAGTGGCATGCAGAGATGTGCGCCACGCACCGCAATCAAGCATGTTGCACGGTGCTCCCGGGGAAATGCACCATGCAATTAGTGAAATTCGAGACAGCGGTGCTGCCGTACTTTCCACGGACGCAGGAAAAGGCACAGCGCACTCGGGAAAACACCCGGCGCGCGGCACATTTAGTGGCTGCTGGTGCACCCAGGGAACGAGGCACCCGGCAAAAGGCGGAGGCGCCTGGCACGTTCGGTCCCAGGCACGGTGCTGCCCCAACAGCTGCGCGGCCCCGACACGCAGGGTGCAAACAGCAAGCCACAAAGCACGCGGGGTGTTTTTGCACAGCGCTGGGCGTCAGCAAAAAGCCCGGCGCGCGCGGAGGAGGGACAGCGCACGGCACCGTCCACGCGAGGCGCCGTGCACTCCGCGCGGGCTTTACGAGACGCGGAGGGCTTCAGGGAAAGGCGCGTTCAGCAAAGTGCGTTTCGTGCAAGGCGTGCGGCACCAGGCATTTTGCAAAACGTGTGGGGCGCTTGGCAAAAACCTTGGGGGCATTTAAAGCAACAGGAACAGCAAAATCCACCCGGGCTTCATTTTTGCCAAGAGCCCTCTCCCAGCCAAACAGTGTGCAAACACTGGCGCGAGCCAGCCCTGAAGCCTTGAGGGACTCAATTGTCCAATTTGGCTGGAATTGCCCCCAAAAAGTGACTGGCCTGGGTTTTGCTGGCTGTACCTTCATGGGAGCAGTTGTTGTTGAAGGCAGGGGAGAAAGCACGCAGCTCACGGAGAAGGATGGGCTCCATGCCCCCGCCACCACCTTCAGTATCAGCCTCAGTTTCTTCCTCCTCCTCTTCCTCCTCCTCATCACCCTCTGGGTCAGCCTCGGGGTCAGGCGAACTCTGCATCAGCTCCTCCAGCTCCTCAATGACCTGCAGGGCACCAGCATCCTCCACTGCACCTGCATCCTACCTCCACCTCCACCCTACATCTGTGTCCTCCAGCCACATCTGCAACCTGCTCCCTTTGTCTCCACCTGCATTTGCGTCCATCTGTACCCTGTGCGTTCCATTTGCATCCTGCATCTGCACCCAAACCCCACACCCCCATGGGCAATCACCCCCTGGACCTGCATCTATATGCACATCTGCATCCCGCACCCATGGCTGCATCCTGCATCCTCTAGCTGCTCCCTGGATCCTGTACGTGCACCTGCACCCTCTACCCAGCAGCCACACCCTCACCCTACATTTGCATCCCCATCCCCGTTCCCTTCCCCACATCTGCACCCTGCATCGGGCACCTGCATCCTACACCTGCATCCCACCTCCACGCTGGTATCCTGCTGCTGCATCTCACCTCTACCTCCCATATCTTCACCCTGCAGCCCATGCCACCCATTTGCATCAAGCGCTGGCACCCCACATTCCCATCTGCACCCAAATCCCACACTGGTACCCACAACCTGCACCTCCATCTACATCCAAATCTGCATCCTACGCCCTGCATCCCACATCCCAAAACAATGGGTTTTGGCCTTTTTTGGGGCTTTCACCACATGGCCATGGGTCTGGGGTAGGCTGAGGCTATTCTAGGGAGGCCAAAGCCTGGCTTTTGGGGGACACGCAGGTGTTCAGGTGCCCACGGGGGCCAGGGGTACCTGCTCAGCTGTCAGCAGTGGCTCCTCGTTGATGCCCGAGTCTTGCTCACTCCTCTCAGTGAGCTCCTCCTCCTCCTCCTCCTTTTCGCAGAGCTGCAGGAGACACAGACTGGGCAGCCTTGGTGGCACCACAGGCATGGCACAGCACAGGCATGGCCCCAGCATGGACACAGACACGGCTCTGGCCCTGGCACAGGGAGAGCCACCAGGGAACTACAGCTTGGGGGGACACGCCGCATGGGGGGGGAGAGGGGGAGTTGCATGGGGAGATATCAAGTGGAGACATTGGGTTGGGACGCTGGACAAGGAGACACTGGGTGGGGAGATGCTGGATGAGATCATTGGGTGGAGAAGCTGGACGGGGATCTTGGAGACATTGGATGGGAACACTGGATGGGAGGATGTTGGACAGGGACACTGGATAGAAATGGATGGAGAGGTTGAATGGGGAAATGTTGCATGGGACTGTGGATAGGGGACACTGGATGGGGATGCTGGATAGAGACACTGGAGAGGGAGATGATGAACAGGGAAGCACTGGATGGGGAGGTATTGCAAGGTGACAGATGCTGGATATGGAGACACTGGATGGAGAGTTGTTGGATGGAGATACTGGACTGGGAAATTGAACAGGGAGAGGTACAGGTACGTTGAATGGAGAGATGTTGGATTAATATATTGGCTGGCAATATTGGACGGGGATGTGTTGGAGATGCTGGATGGAGATGATGGGGATGTTGGATGGGGATGGTGAAGCTGAATGGGGAAGACAGATGGAGACATTGGATGGGGACATTAAATGGGGAGATGTCAGAGGGGAACACTGGATGGGGTGATGATGGATGGAGATGTTGGATGGGGAGTCATCTTCCTTTTTACCACCTTTCACATTCTATTTCACTTTTTTAGCAGAAAATAACCAAAGAAATTTACCTTCTCTTCCCCCCTTAGGAACAGGTTGTGCAACATCCAAAGAGGTTAAATTCAGTGCATTATGGGGTGTTATTGCAGCCCTCACACAACCCAAATGCAGCTATTCACAGCATGAACTCACTACAACAAAGACTCCCAAAAATACACCACCTTACCCGTGGCTTGGGGGGAAACTGGCAAAGATCAGATTGCTAAACCAAACACTTAATCTTGCCTGTTTCAGTGTAATTTCACACCAGCATGTGGACAGCCACTGCACTGGTGCTGTGTCACTCCAAAAATACCATTTTTGGCATAGTTTGCTGTGCCCCGATGGTCACTGCGCCTTGGGGCTGATTGACAGCTGTCAAGCATCACCAGGGTGTCACGCAGGGGCAGGAGGCATTTGGGGAGCCAAGGGGGGGCCACAGCCGTACCTGGGGGTCGGTGCTGTCGGGGGCCTCAGCCCCGGGGTGCAGCCAGGGCCGGGGGGAGCCCCGGGGGGCGAAGCCATCGGTGAGAGCATCCCAGACCCTGCAGGGAGGTGGGTAGTGAGCGGCGATCCCAAAATGTTGCCTCCCAGAAAGCCATCCCAAAAATTGCATGCCAAAAATGCCTCAAACCTCCAAAATGCAGCTCCAGAAACACCCTGAAATGTCCCCTAATATTGCCTGGAAAAATCCCAGAGCACCACTGAGATGCCTGAAATATCCCAAACCACCCGAAATACTGCCCTAGAAGATCCCAAATGATGCCCTAGAAGACCCCAAAGCTTCTGAAAATATCATCATGAAATACTGCCCTGAAACACTCCAAAGTACCCCAAAATGCTGCCCCAGCAGTTGAGATGGCCCCAAATGTCATTTTGAAACATTGCCATCAAAATACCCCCCAAAAGGCCACTGCAATGTCCCAAAATGTCCCCAGCTGCCCAAAAAGACCACCCTGAAATGCTTCAAAATACCACCCCAAAACATCACCATGACGCCCCAAAATGCCCCAAGATACCCCAAAATGCTGTCAAAGCCCAAGAAACACCCCAAAACGCCATCCTAAAATATTGTCCCAAAGCCCCAAGACCCTCTGAAAGGCCACAAAACAACTCAAAATGCTGCCGTGGAACATGGTGAAATGCCCAAAATGCAGTCACAGCACCTCAAAACGCCACCCTGAAACACCCCAAATTCCCACCTTGAAGCAGTCCTGAAACACCCCAAAACTGCCCTGAAATACCCCAAAATATCGCCCTGGAACATCCCCACATGAAATACTCCCCAAAACACCCAGAAATCCCCAAATCAGCTGCAATACTCTGAAATCCCCCAAACCTCCCAAAATACCCTGAAACGCTGCCCAAAACACAGCCTTAAAACATCTGGAAACAAGCCAAAAATTGTCCCCAAACTGCCTGAAACCACCCCAAACCATGGCCCTGACACCCTAAAATGCACCAAAACACCTCAACCCCCATTCCCCTGTCCTCTGCACCATTATTTTTTGTACCTGATTCTCCCCCACCGGGCTGGACCAATTTTGCCCAATTTCACCCCCAAAAAGGTGCTTGGGGGAGGGCATCGGGGGAAAAAATTGGGGAAAATGGGGTAAAAGAAAGGGAAAAAAGAAGGAAAAGGGGAAAAAAGAGGGGAAGGGGAAAAAAGGAGAAAACAGGAAAAAGGAGGAGAAAAAAAGGGTAAAAAATGAGAAGATGAGGAAAAAGGACAAAAAGGGAGTAAAAGAGGGGAAATGGAAGAAAAAATGAGAAAGGGGTGAAAGAAGAAAAAGAGGGGAAGGGGGAAAGAAGAGGAAAAGGAGAAATAGGGAAAGGAGGAAAAGGGGAAAAAGAGGAAAGAAAGACAAAATGGGGGGAAACAGAAAATGGACAAAAAGAAAAAATGTAACAAAAAAAAAGGGGAAATGAGGGGAAAAGGTGGAAAAGTGGAGAAAAGGGAAGAAAGAGGAAAAATTGGGGAAAATAGGAGAAAAGAGCTAAAAAAGTGGTGACATTGGGGAAAAAGGCCAAAAATGGGAAAAAAGGCATAAAATGATTAGAAAATTTCTCCCCAATTAAGGGAAACCCACACAGTTTCCCACCACAAATGGCGCTTTCAGTCTGACACGGTGCCACGTCCACGCACATCCCGATTCCCCCTAAATCACCCCTTCCTGCCCCACCAAAACTTCCTGCCCCTCCCCAGCCCCCAAACTGCTGATTTTTGGGTATTTATCTCATCTCCCTCCTCACCTGATCTTAACTCCCCCCTAAATCACATATTTCACAAAGGAACGCACAAAAATGCCCATGTCAAAAATCCCTTATATTCCCATTTTTAACAAAAATGCAGCAAATAAGGAAAAAATTATTATCCCACCCAAAATGCGCTTTTTTCCATTCTTAAAGAGCCAGCACCCTACAGGGTCAGGCAAGCAGCAGCAGCAGATTTCTGGGTTAATTATGGCAAGAATTGGTTAATAATTAGGGAAATAACAGCGCCTTTAAGGCCCAGCCCATCCCCCGCCTGTGCACACAGGGCTCATTCAAAGATGAGGAAAAAAAAAAAAAAAGCCCTGTTTTGCCCAAAGTGACCCAAAAAGACACAATAAGCGGCACAAAGCGGCGCTGCGAGCTGGCTGCCGGCGACAGCGCGGCGCTCCCGGCACCAGGCCAAAATGCTTTTTTTCTCTGAAAACCCATCGGTTTGGCCAATTACAAAAAGCAATTTGACCTTGGTGAAAGAAAAAAACATCAACCCAAAATAAACAGATTTGAGGGCTTTTGGGTTGAAAACAACCACTTTGCATGGTGAAAAAGCAGTATGAGGAATTGCAGCCTAAGAAATAATCCCAATTAAACACCAAAAAAAAAAAAAAATCCATTAGAAAGGTGTTAATGTAGAAATCGCTGAAAAAATATACTAATTTGGCCAAAAATTGGCATTTTGCAAGACAAAAAAAAAGGTTTTGCATGAAAATTGAGATTTTAATGCAAACGTCACTGTATTGTGGCAGGGATGGGGGGGGGGATTTTGCCCAAATGCTACTCCAAGGATCCTACACAGCTACTCCAAGGTGCTGCATGATCACCCCACGGCACGGGGAGCTGATCTGCAGGTGGTGGAGGATCTTGCAGGCATGCAAGGAAGTGCAAGAGGCCCTGGAGGTGTTACTCATGGGATACTCCACCGCTGCTCCGATGTGCTACACAACCATGCTGCGATGGGGTAGGCTCCTCAGTATGCCGTGGGACAGGGTGTAGCTCATGACCATGCAAGGAGGCATGCGGGCCCATGGGTGGTCTACTCATAAGGTCCCTACACAGCTACTCCAAGGATGCTACACAGCTACTCCAAGGATCCCAGAACAGCTACTCCAAGGATCCCACACAGCTACTCCACACAGCCGCACGATGCAATGTAGGGGGCTGGGCTGCATGTGGAGCGTACCTTGCAAGTCTGCAAGGCAGCACGCAGACCCCGAGGGAGTCCTTACTCACAGGATACTCCACCGCTATTCCTGACACGGTGCATGACCCTGCGGCAGGGTGGGGAGCTGGTCAGGGATGTCTCCCAAGGGCGCAAGGATGCCCCGCAGGCTGTGAGAGAGCTTACTTACAGGTTCCTACACCCCTACGCTGCGCTGCATGACCACGCTGCAACGCACGGAGCCAGTTTGCACTGGGTGGGGGTGGGTTTTGCAGGTGTGCGAGGAGGCACATGTCCCTAGGAGCAGGGGAGCCTTACTCACTCCTCATCCTGGAGGCGGTCCTCCTCCTCCTGCGCCTGGAGACACCCCCGCACGGGGGCCAGAACCTCGGTGGCAGCATCGTAGTTGCGGAAGCAGACAGTGAGCTTCTCATCGAACTCTTGCACCAGGTCCTCCATCGACTTGAAGCTCATCATCTCAGCCGAGAAGCTCTCCAGCTCGGCCAGTGCCGGGTCTGCAGTACGTTGGGGGGTCCCCCCATCGTCCCCAGGCCCCTCCTCGAACTCCTCCTCCAGGCTTACCAGGGGGGCCTCCATCCTCCTCAACGCCGATGAGCCGCCTTAGCTGCGGGGAGAGGGTGCCTGCACTCACAGGTTGCAACACCAGGGCCCCCCACCCTCTTGGCTTTCGCTGTGCTGGCTGAAACCCTACTGCCAGAGCTATCACACCACCTACTGTACCTCTCTAGTACCCTAGCAGTATCTCAACAGCATCTTAGATACATGCTGTTGTGATATGGCTTCATAGAAATACGCAGATATCCTGACACTATACTAGTAGTACTTCACTAGTAGCACCAAAGGGTTGATAGTGGCCCAAAAGCCTCTTAGTGCTCCTCTGCTAGTATATAAAAAGTATCATAGCACTGTATTTACTGAACTGGTAGTATCTTAGTAGTATCCTTATACTATATCACTATCTTAATTAGGGCCTGAAAGTATCATGCTAGTAATGTGTTGAAAGTATCCTAAAAGTTTGAGTGTTGCCCTGATAGTATCCCAGAAGTATCTTACCACAATCTTTTCTATTGCCCTTGTAGTACCTTGGAAGAATCCTCCTGATACCCCAGTAGCATCCTGACGGCATCCTACTAAGAAATGAATCCTGTCCTGATAGCATCGTAGCAGAGTAGTGGTAATATCCTGATATTATCATCCTAGTATCCTGATACTATGTTAGTAGCATCCTAGTAATTGCCTGGTAGTATCTTAGTAGTGCCTTGACAGTATTGTGAAAGTATCTCAGTGGTATCTTTGGAGTACTCAGGCAGTATCCTGATAACATGAAGTTCAACAAGGGCAAGTGCAGGGTGCTGCACCTAGGGCAGAATAACCCCCTGCACCAGGACAGGTTGGGGCTGACCTGCTGGAGAGCAGCTCTGAGAAAAAATACCTGGGAGTCCTGGTGGACAACAAGCTGCCCACGAGCCAGCAACGTGCTCTTGTGGCCAAGAAGGCCAATGGTCTCCTGGGGGGCTCAAAAGAGCATGGCCAGTGGGTGGAAGGAGGTCATCCTCTCCCTCCGCTCTGCCCTGGGGAGGCCACATCTGCAGCACTGGGTCCAGTTCTGGGCTCCCCAGTTCAAGAAGGACAGGGAACTGCTGGAGAGAGTCCAGGGGAGGCTATGAGGATGATGAGGGACTGAAGCATTTCTCCACTGAGGAAAGGCTGAGGGACCTGGGGCTGTTCAGCTGGAGAAGAGCAGATTGAGAGGGGACCTCATCAATGCTGAGCAATAGCTAAAGGGTGGGCAGCAGGAGGATGGGGCCAGATTCTTCTCGGTGGTGCCCAGTGATAGGACAAGGGGCAACGGGCACAAACAGGGACACAGGAAATTCCATCTCAACGTGAGGGAAAAGCTCTTTCCTGTGAGGGTGGCAGAGCCCTGGCAGAGGCTGCCCAGAGAGGTGGTGGAGTCTCCTTCCCTGGAGACATTCAAACCCTGCCTGGAAACGTTCCTGTGCAACCTGCTCTGGGTGACCCTGTTCTGGCAGGGGGTTTGACGAGATGATCTCCAGAGGTCCCTTCCCACCCTTGCCATTCTGTAATTCTGCGAACACCTTAGCAGTGTCCTTATAGTACCTTTGTGCCACGCTGAGAATGTCCTAGTAGCAGCCATTGGGCAGCTCAGCACAGCCCTGAAGGTGTACTAGCACAGGTAGTAGTATTCTGATACTATGCCAGGAGCATTCCAAGTAGCATCCTCGTTAATATCCTAACAGCGCCCTGATAGCATCACAGCAGTGTATGAGCAATGTCCTGATAGGATCCTGACAGTGCTGTGCTGGGACATGGCTACTCTCTGAGTAGGGTCCTGGTATCTTGGTAGTGCACTGTAATACCCAGGTATTAGCCTAGCTGAAAGCATCTGAACTGTACCTGTTGTAGTATCCTGAGAAGACCCTGCTGGTGGGTTAGCACCACTCCAGTGGTACCTTCATAAGACCATCAACCCTGGAAAGATGCTGGGAGTATCTTAGTAGTGTCTTGATGGCATCCTGGTGTTGCCCTGGTAGTACCATAGTAACATTCTCACAGTATCTCCGTAGCATCCAGACAGTAGCCTGGGAGTATCTCAGTGCCACCCTGAGACGGCCTTAGTGCTGTCTACAAAGTGTCCTCACAGTATTTTAGTAAACTCCTGGTACCATCTTAGTAGCATCCCAGCAGGCTCCTGAGAGTGTCTCAGCTGTCTCTTGACAGCATCTCACTGACGCTTCACAAGGTTACTGGGAGCATCCCAGTGGTATTGCACCAGTAGCCCCACAGGAAGCAAACAGTACCCTAGTCATAAGCCCAGTAACAGCCCAGTAAAGGTGCCACTACCCCAGTGCACTCATCCAGCCCTGCTCATGCTTCCCCTGGGGAGGGGGGAGGAGAGCAGAAACGTGCTGCAGCTTTTGGAGGAAAACCTGGGCAGATTGGGGCTTTCGAGTTCTATCTGTGCAGTGGAATAGGCTGCCCAGGGAGGGGGTTGAGTCACCATCCCTGGACATGTTTAAGGGGCGTTTAGATGTGGTGTTGGGGGATATGGTGGAGGGGAGAACTTTGTAGAGTAGGGTAGATGGTTGGACTCGATGATCCCAAGGGTCTCTTCCAACCTAGACGATTCTATGATTCTATGTGCAGCACACCCACCCTGCACCCATGCACCCTTCCCACGCGCGCATGAACCTCCGCAGCTCTGCAGCACGCACCCCTGTGCACGCGTGCACCCCCAGAGGCCTATGGGCTGCACGTACCCCCCAGCGTGTCCGTGAACACACCCCGTGCATGATGCGTCCCGCGCATATGCGTGCTGCGGGCTCGTGCCCTGTGCCTGCCTGCATCTCTGCAGACGTGCGTGTGCACGTGCGGGGCACACACAGGGCTGCACGCACGTGCAAGGGGCGCCTGCAGGTGCGGGTGCATGCACGCGTGGTGCACGTGCGCTCTGGTGGCGCCCGTATGTCAGGGGACGCACAGGCACACTACACACATGTCCACACGCACCTCCACATGCGTGTGCCCTTGCAGGTGCGTGCACTGTGCAGGTACTCGCCCAGCGCATGTGTGCACCCTGTGTGTGCACGCATGCACCCCCAAACACGCGCCATGTACCCCCACTCGCCCCTCCCCAGCCCCCAGGGTGGTGGTGGTGGGGTGTTGCACGCACACAGCTGCACATGCTGCACCCCCAGACCTGCACGCACCCGTGCCCCACCCCCGCAAACACCCCAAAATGCCTCAAAGCACCCGCCTCTAACCCGTTCCCCCCCCTTTATGGGATGCGTGCGCATCCCATAATGCACCACCCCTGC
>JAOXNO010000010.1:8374022-8389687 GCA_028565335.1 Limnodromus scolopaceus | reverse complement strand
GGGGAAGCTACCTGCCTCTTGCTGTGCGGAGGGGAGGGGTGCAGGGGGTCGGGAGGGCACCCAGCAGCACCTGGAGGGGCGGGGAGAGGGGCGGAGGGGTGTGGGGTGGGCGCTTGGCGGCACCCCGAGGGTCAGTGGAAGAGGGATGGGGATATTGGGTGGGAAACTGGAGGCCCCCCAAGCAGCGGGTGGAGGGTTGCAGGATGTTGGGCAGGCATCCAGTGGAACCCCGAGGAGAAGAGTGGAGGGGTCAGTTGGGTGCTCTGCAGCACTTTGAGGGGCAGGGAGAGGGGTGCAGGGGCTCGGATGCCCAGTGACACTCTGCGAGGCAAGCTGAGGATTGCACTGGGGTCGGGCATTCGCCCAGCAGCACCCCAAGGGGCAGAGGGAGGGGTGCCAAGGGATAGGGCACACACCCAGCGGCATCACATTGGGTGGGGAGAGGGATGCGGGGAGGGCAGGCAGGCACCCAGTGGCACCCCGCCATGGTGAAGGAAGGGGCACAGGGGGGTCAGGCAGGCGCCCAGCAGCACCCCATGGTGTGGGGGGAAGGGCATGGGGGAGGTGTTGTGGGCACTTGGCGGAACCTTGAGGGGCGTCCAGATGGGCTCACAGGGGTCATGTGGGAGTCCAGCAGCACCCTGAGGGGCAGGGATTGCAGTGCAGGGAGGGTCAGGTGGTTGCCCAACAGAATCCCAACAGGGCAGGGGATTGGGCAAGTGCCTGGCCGCACTCCAAGGGCAGGGGGAGGCCACAGGGGGGGCAGGCAGGCGTGAGGGTGCACCATGGTCTGGTACTACCACCAGGCCCATGGACACAAAATGGCCACCAGCTGCCTCTAGCACCACTCCCAGAAGGCGCCAAGAGCCAAAACAGCCATCAAAGGCCCAGGTCCGGGACTACAGATCCAAGTAAGCTGTGGATAAAACAGACAAGATGGCGCCCTGGCATCTGGTCTACCATTCCCAGTATACCTTGGAAGCCAAAATGGCCACCAGAGGTCATGTGCAGAAACTACAGCTCTCAGCAGGCCCTGGCAGCAAAGATGGCTGCCTAGAGCCTTTGGCCATGACTACCACTCCCAATAGACTCCATGAGCCAAGATGGCCACCGTGCACGCTGATCTGGTACTGTCACTCCCAGTAGGCCCAGGGATCCAAAATGGCTGCTGACTGCCGCTGGCCATGACTACTGGATCCAGCAGACCACAGCAGCCAAGAAGGCCACTTAGCGCCCTGGGCCATGACTACCCCTCCCAAGAGGCTCCGGGACCCAAAAATGGCCACTGGCTGCCTATGGCTATGACTTTGACTCTCAGGAGACCCCAAGATGGCCGCCATGTAGCCTGGTCTGGTACTACCACTCCTAGAAGGCCCAGGGACCCAAAAAGGCTACCAGCTGCCTCTGGCCATGACTACCACTCCCAGCAGGCCCCAGCAGCCGAGATGGCCCCCACGCAGCCTGAGTCTAGACTACTGCTCGCAGCAGGTCTTGGGAGTCAAGATGGCAGCTGTGTGCCATGGTCTGGTACTACCACTTCTAGCAGGTCCAAGGACTCAAAATGGCTGCCGGCTGTTTCTGGCAATTATTGCCACTCCCAGGAGGTGCCAAGACCCAGAATGGCAGCCAAAATCCCAGGGCTGGGACTACAGAGCTAAGCAAGCTGCAAGAGCCAAGATGGCCAACTGGTGCCATGTGTCTGGACTACCACTCCCAGTAATACCAGGGAGCCAAGATGGCCGACAGAGGCCCCAATATGAAAGTACTGCTCCCAGCAGGCCATGAGAGCCAAGATGGCTGCCATGTGCCATGTGTCTAGACTACCATTCCCAACGGGCTCTGGGAGCCAAGATGGCCACTATGTGCTACAGTCCGCTACTACCACGCCCAGCAGGCCCAAGGACCAAAATTAGCTGCAGGCTGCCTCTGGCCATGACAACTGCTCCCAGCAGACTGCGGCAGCCAAGATGGATGCCACATGCTCCTGGGCTGTGATTACTGCTCCCAACAGGCTCCAGAAGCCAAGATGGACACCATGTGCCCTGATTCAGTACTACCACTCCCAGTAGGCCCAGGGACCCAAAATGGTCATCTCTGGCCATAACTAAGACTTCCAGAAGGCCCCAAGAGCCAAGATGGCCACCTTGCGCCCCAGTCAGGTACTATGACTCCCAGCAGGCCCAGAGACCCAAAAAGGATACCGGCTGAGTCTCACCATGACTATAGCTCCCAGAAAGCCCCAAGAGCCAAGATGGCCGCCTAGAGCTCCAAACCATGACTATCACTCCCAACAGATGCTGAGAGCCAAGATGGCTGTCATGCGCCTTCATCCAGTACTAGCGCTCCTAGGAGGCCCAGGGGCCCAAAATACCCACCAGCTGCCGCTGGCCAGAGGCCTTGAGCCAGGACTACAGATCTGAGCAAGCTGCAAGAGCCACAATGGCCACCGGTGCCCTGGGTCTGGACTACCACTCCCAGCAGGCCCCAGGAGGCAAAATGGCTGCCAGAGGCTCTCAGCAAGAACTACCACTCCCAGCAGACAGCAAGAGCCAAGATAGCTGCCAGGCACCCTGAGTCTAGACTACTGCTCCCAGCAGACTGCAGCAGCCAAGATGGCTGTCATGCGCCCCGGTCTGGTACTAAAACTCCCAGCAGGCCCAGGGACCCAAAATGGCTGCTCACTGTTTCTGCCCGTGACTACCACTCCCAGAAGGCCCTGGCAGCCAAGATGGCCACCTTGCACCCCTGGGCCATGACTACTAGTCCCAACAGGCTCTGGGAACCAAGATGGCCGATGGGGGCCACGAGCCTGGACTACCTCTTCCAGCAAGAACCTGGCGCCCTGGGTCTAGACTACTGCTCCCACCAGGCCTTGGGAGCTGTCGTGGTTTCGGCCAATTTACCAAAACCAGACTGACAGATGGCCCTTCCCCTCTGCCCCTCCCACCCCCAAAAAAAGAGAGGAGAGGAAAAGATAGGGAGATTTACGAGTTTAGAATGAATTAAACTACTTTAATGAGTGGCAGCTGACTGTGGCAGCCAAGATGGCCACCGAGCACCCTTGGGCTGAGACTAATGCTCCCAACAGCCTCTGGGAGCCAAGATGGCCACTCCGTGTCCCAGTCCTGTACTGGGACTCCCAGCAAGCTTAGGGAACCAAAATGGCTGCCAGCTGCCACTGGCCATGACTACTGCTCCCAGAAGGCCCTGGCAGCCAAGATGGCCACCTAGCGTCAGGGGCCGCAACTACTGCTCCAAACAGGCTCAGGAAGCCAAGATGGCAACTGTGCACTGTCATCCGGTACTACGGAGATTGTGAGCCTAGTGAAAAAGCTTAGGTGTTCCTGGGAATCTCAGGAGGCATGGGATACCAGTTCCTTGTGTGAGAAACACCTGCTCACATTTTAGAATTTAAAGAGGACAAAGTCATCGAAGCAAAGATTAAAAATTTATTAATACGAAACAGCGCTGAATCGGGTGCACCAGAAATAGATGCACGTGCATTCTTTCAACTTTTGTATATTTATACCTTATCCCAGCCGCCTAAATTTCTGCCTCCCTTCTCATTGACTGAGAAGCTGGAGCTCACATTCTTCCCGACCGCCTGACCTATTGCAGGTTTAGCCTAAAGCTTTCTACCATATAAGGTATACACACACCTATTCTACAAAATCATTATCCTAAACATGCCTTTGATTAATTGATTACACTATGTGTTATTTCACAGTCTCTGCTACCACCTACTGTCCAGTGTTAGTAATTATAAGCACTCTGGTGGTCATTTACTTCATCAAGTGGACATATCTTCCTCTTCATCACCTGCCCCCGCCCCGTGCAAGCTGGCCTACTTGGCAGCCTCTGCTGTCCACTCAGCAGATTTGCCGTCCAAGACTTGTTCTTCTTGATACTTCTCTATCTTCTGGGTTCCTGTGCTGAAGGACACATCCCAGTCTGTTTCTCTTTACCTAGATAACACTCTGGGAACAGGGACATTTCAACAGACCAAGAACATTTCTGAGGATTAATTAGATACAATTTGTTAGACTTTGCTATCACTAAGGCTTCTTTGTTAGTACCATCACACTAAGAAGGATATATCAATTAGCTGAAGCAAAACTTAACTCATTTCCCACACTTGGTTCAGAGATCCAGTCAAATGCCTCATCTCTATGAAATGATGGCTTCAATGCCTGGCTCATTTGGAGACTCTGGGCATGGATGCTGACATTATTGAGCAACCTGAACTGAAAGGGTTAGCAGGGTAGACTGTTATTTTTGGAGCGTTAGAAGGACAGTAAAAGAGTAGAACTTGGCTTCGGGCAAAAGAAAGGGGAAGCAAAGGATGTGGTCAGGGCTGCTTGGGGGCACCTGTGCAGCAGCCCAGCACCTGATGTGAATCACTTCTGGGGTCAGGGAGAACCTGAGAGCTCTCCCAATTTGAAAACATGAAAGAGAAAGGAGGACAGCATCATTCAGGCTCAAAGGGAACTCAAGAGGTGTCTTGACCAACCTCCCACTCAAAATAGGGTCAGACCTGAAGAGTCAGGGCTTTGTTCAAAGATGTCTTGATCCCTTTCCAGGACAGAGCTGTTGCACACTCTCTGGGAAACAGCTTCCAGTGCTTGACTATCCTCATGATGGAAAAGTTCCTCCCTGTCTGGCTTGACCAACTCTTTTTTCATGGCATTGCATCTTGTCCTTGTATATTCTACCATGAATGTGTGCAGATGGACTCAGACTCCCACCAATATGATCGTGCTGAAGCCGTTTATTACAAATACATAAACCATTATATACTTTTTGCTACAAGGTGAGTTAGCTTCATAGCCCGTGCTCATTGGTTTCTAAACATGTTCTCACAATTATTATTGGTTAAACACAGCTGTAGCTTATTATCTATGCTTTGTTACAATTTATACCAAGTCGATCTTTTAACAATATATATATTCAGCATCTATTTAGGCGTCGCAGCAGTTTCAGTATCAGTACGTGACTTCCTCCTTTATGCTGGCCTTCAAACTGTACTAACTTGTTCCGTACCTCGGTTCCGTCTCTTATCTCTTCTGCTACACAAATTTCAAAAGCTCATCAGTTCAACGTGTCCGTTGCTTTCCAAAAAGTTTCCCACAGATGTGAGTCTGGCTCAGTCTCCTGGGTAACTGTGCAGTGCTGCTCCATGCTCCCCACAAGATCTTCTCTCCTCCAAGCTGAGCAAGCCCAGCTCTTTCAGCCTCTTCTCACAGTACAAGTTCTTTCACCCTACTGGCCTTGGTGGCCCCTCACCAAATTGGCTTCATTGTTCAAGGTCTCTCTGGCACGGTGTGGTGTCAAAAGCTAGGGGAGTATTCTGGATATGATGTAAAAACTGCTGAGCAGACTAGCTGTGCTCCTGCAGCCCAGGAAGCTGTTGGTCGCCTTCACCGATGGCTCATATTTTACCCAATAGAACCCAAGGACCACCAGAGCCTTTCTGGCAGAGCTGCTGCCCACATGGGCAGTTTCTGTCATGGCATGGGCTTAGTCCACCTCCAGGTCAGGACCTATTGGCTATCCCTCCAGCCTGTCTAGGTCCCTTGGAATGGCAACCTTGCCCTCCAGTGAAGTGTCTACTCTCTTCATTGTGAGGTCATCTGCAAATGTTATGAAAAAGTACTCTGTTGTACACTAACCAGAAGACAGCCCCAAGCTTGTAGAAATAAGATCCTGCCATGTCACCTTCCTGGCGCTGCTTCACGATAGGAGAAAGAGAGGCAATGCTCCTGATTCTTATGGCTCTCATGCCAAACCCTTTTCCTGACAGGAGAAATGACACTGCTGGAAATTAGTCTCTCCCACACTGGGGGAACATCAGTGATTCCTTCAGCTTGGTTCACAGCAGGTTCCCCTGGAGCCCCAGAGACACGTTCGGGGAGCTTAGAGGGGGCAGAGAAAGTCACATCTTGGGTTTGTGGCAGCCCTGGGTGAGAGCTGAGTTCACTTCCAACCCAGGACTACAAACCAAGGATGAGATGCCTCGACTGATAAAGCTGACTCCTTTTGCTCAGTGGGGGCACATGAGATCTGTCCCTGTCCAGGTTTCCTGTCTCATCTCAGAAGTAACAAGACCTTTCTCATGCACAACTCTCTGATAGGAGAAATGACATGGCTGCAAAGAAGTGTCTCTCCAGAAGTGCAAGAGAGACCACACATTATCACTTCAGTCTCATTCCCAATAGGATCCTCTGGAGGCACAGGGACACCTTGAGGGAGCCCAGAGGGGGCAGAGAAAGTGATGTCTTGGGCTGTTGCTCTGCTGCTGAGCTGGGCCGGGCTCCTGAGATAGAGGGAGCTCATGGCCATGGGGCAGCGCTGCAGAGAGACAGCTCTGCCCAGGAGCAGCTCCTCTGCCAAGCCCAGCAGGGCTGAGGGCACTGCCTGCAGGCACCGAGGGGAAACGTGTGAGGCCAGGAGAGCTTAAAAGCATTCAGGAATGGGAGAAAGCTGAGAGCTCACTGAGGGAGAAACCTTCACAGCCTTTGACACAGTAAGATTCTGGCTGCAGGGTATTGACTCTGCAGTTGCTGGAGGCATCTCCAGAAGCTGGCACAACCCACCACCCATGGGATCTGTAAGTACAACTCTCACAGTTTCTCTAGCGTAGAGGAGAAGGACAACGCGTGGAGCAGGGCTTCCCTGCTGCAGGGGCAGAAGGACAGAGCATGATGTGTCTCTCTGGTGCAGTATAATGCAGAGAGGCTTCCTGGAGCTGGCATAGTCCATGTCTAATGTGATCTGTCAGGAAGGCTCTCAAGGACCAATTGTTGTTGAGAGCAGGGAATCCCCACCACATCGTCAAAGGAACAGGACATGTTGGCTGGTGTTCACCAGGGGAGCCCAGGGCTGTCCTTCAGAGCAAGGTCCCTGTGTCCCAGGGAACTGTGTGCTGGGGCAGGGACTCTGTCATCTGCCAGGGTCAGCCCTCAGCCTGCCCAGGGAGCTGCCCATGACAGTGTGGGGAGAAGCTGTGAAGGGAAGGAGTGACCCCAGTCAGGGCATGGCCAGGCCCTTCTGCAGTTGAGAGGATGCTGCGTGGGTCAGGTTTGCTCACAGCTCCACATCACCCCCAGGACAGTGGCAGAGGGTACTTTTGAGGAAGTGCATAGAGGCAGCATTTACATGAAAGAAATACTCTGACTTTTCCACTCTTGGTAGGCTGGATGAGTAGTGGGAGATAGCAATTTACATCTCTGTTATAGAAAAGGCTATGAAACCACAGGTCTAGTAGGAAGGTTTTTGAGCTGCTCCTTGGCCCATGCACACACAGAGATGCCCCTGGGCCATTCCCTGCTGCAGAAGGTGTCTGCAGGATAGAGTTGAGCCCCCAGCAGGTGGGATGGAGTCTTTGAGCACTGAAAGGGAGGAGACCTGAGGACAAAGAAACAGCCGCCAGCAGGGACAGTCCAGGCAGCAGAGATGTGGACAGGGGTGAGAGGGAGCTGCTACAAGAAAGGTCATAGAAGGGGGGGATTCCAGCACCACTCTGCCATCCCCTGCAGTGCAGATGCCTTCCCTGGAGCAACTCCCTGGCCTCCTCTCCCACACAATAGAGTCCCCAACCCCTTCATATCCCATGGACTTAGTCCCGAGTTGCCTTCCCAGCAGCCCAGCCACCAAAGTGGAGAAATGCTCAAGTGTCTGACTGTTTTCCTCTCCTGACCCTCTTGGCAGGAGAACTTTAGCATGTTCCCCCCTTGACCCTGCTGCCCTTGTTCTTCCCCTTCTTTTCCTGTGGTGAAGGGTGAGGATTCAGGTGCAGCTCAGACACTGATGCTGCTCGTTCTGTCATGCAGGTGTATCCATGGAGGAAAAGCATCCAAATGCCCCTAATATCTGGGGCTCTGGGGACTGCAGCGTGTGGGGCTGGAAGTAAGCTGACCTTCCTGTCAGGATACCCCATCTTTAGGATATTTGACTGTTTCCTGGGGGGGTTCGGCTGGGCTGCATGCTGCGCTCCAGAAGGGCACAGCTCTCCGGTGGCATCTCTGTGTTTTCTAGAGCCCCACAGAGTAGACATGACAGTGCCAAAGCCATGTCAGTCCTGCTGGAGGGCTGGATGTAGGCAGCTGCAATGAGCCCTCTGTGTCCCTGGCTGGGAGGGGAGAGCTGAGATCTTCTTGCATCCAGTGAGATGGGGTGAAGGCTTGGGAGAGCTGCACTTGTAAATTCGACTCCTCTGCTTTCAGCAGTGTCCATTTCTTCTCAGGGGAATCTCTGGCTGTGACCATCCTTGAACTGAAACAGGTACCAGCCCAGGGCAGCTGAGAGCAACCCTGATGGACAGACGGGCTGTCCTCACTCTGCGCTGAGGGACAGTCCCCTTGGCTCCTAGGACCCACAAGATTTCACTGACAGCACAGCAGAAAGGCCAAGGATTTCTGCCTTAAAAACACTCCTCAGGTGCGGTGGGAAAACTAGGACAGAACACACAAAGTGCCTCAGCTCTGCTCTGCTCTGCAGTGGGGTGAATTGGGAGAGTCAAAGCTGGAAAGCTCTGCGATGCCATGAGTGGATTTAATCTGAGATCACTCCATGTTCCTATCACTGTAGGGCACGACTGAATCCTGCAGAGCTCACAGCTTCCTTGTTGACTGTCAGCCAGCACCAACCAGAGTGTACAAAAAGGACCTGCCAAAGGTCTTCCCGAAAGGGGAGAGACAGTTTGGTGGGTCTCTTAGCATTTATTTGATAAAATAAATTTCATTTTTGAAATGATGAAACGTCATCTCTCGCTGGAGAACAAGTGAGGTGCCCAAGGACTGGAGGAAAGCCAATGTCATCTCAGTCTTCAAAAACAGCAAGACCTGGGAAACTACAGGCTGGTCAGCCTCACCTCCATCCCTGAAAAGATGATGGAACAACTTGTTCTGGGTGTCATCTCAAAGCATATGGAGGAAAATAAAGCTATCAGAAGTAGTCAACACGGATTTACCAAGGGGAAGTCATGTCAGACTAACCTGATAGCCTTCTATGATGGCATGACTGGATGGATAGATGAGGGGAGGGTGGTGGATGCTGTCTACCTTGACTTCAGCAAGGCTTTTGACAGTCTCCTACAGCATCTTCATAGATAAGCTTAGGAAGTGTGGATTAGAAGAATGGACAGTGAGGTGGATTGAAAACTGGCTGAAAGACAGAGCTCAGAGGGTTGTGATTAGTGGCACAGAACCTAGTTAGAGGTCCGTAACGAGTGGTGTTCCCCAGGGATCAGTGCTGGGGAACAGAGGGAGAGTGCACTCCTCTTCAATATATTCATCAATGACCTGGATGAAGGGATGGGATGTACCCTCAACAAGTTTGCTGATGATACAAAACTGGGAGGGGTGGTTGACACACTGGAAGGCTGTGCCGCCATCCAGAGAGACTTGGACAGGCTGGAGAGCTGGGCAGAGATGAACCTAATGAAGTTCAACTAAGGCAAGTGTAGGGTGCTGCACCCGAAGAGAAATTAAACTTAGGGAGGGTGCCAGGAGGATGGGGCTGATCTTTTTTCAGTGGTGGACAAGAGGAAATGGCCACAAACTAGAATATAACAAGTTCCACCTAAACATGAGGAACTCCTTTCCTGTGAGGGTGGCAGAACCCTGGCAGAGGCTGCCCAAAGAGGTGGTGGAGTCTCCTTCTCTGGAGACATTCAAAACCTGCCTGGACAAGTTCCTGTGCAACCTGCTCTAGGACCTGCTCTGGCAAGGGATTGGACTAGATGACCTACAGAGGCCCCTTCCAACCCCATATCATTCTGTGATTTTGTGAAATGACACCTCTGTTAGGAAAGGGTGAGATGTGCAGGACGAGGCATCCTTTGGCCTGGGCTGATGGAGCCATGAGGTGGCCACTGGGTGTTGTGAACCCTGGGGAATGGAGGAGCATCCAGGAACTCCCAGAAAGGACTGAAGGGGTTTTGGTCTCTGGACTGTCTGTAGTCCCTGCTTCATCCTCGTAGAGCACAACGGGAGCCTGGAAAACCTTGGTGGTGGTGGAAACTGAGGCAGATTTAGTAAATTTAGCAGTGGTCCCACAGTATTTCTGGTTCTTCTTTAGCTGTTCCTGAGGCAGGAAGAGCTTATCTTGGTGACTTTGAGTGCCCTTTAGAGTTTCAATAGAGCTCTGATATGAAGCGTTTCTGTGCCTCTCGGATGCTGTCCTTGAAGACAAGATGTATCCGGGCACGTTGTTAATAGGATTGGTCTGTTCCTTGATTCCATCATCAAGAGAGTGAGGAAAGACCCCTGTGGGATGTGCTGCTTGGCCATCCAGTGCTTGTTGGGTAGGGAGGAGGGAGACCTTGCCTCTCTGATGGCATCTGACGGCTGATGCCTCTGGCTGTTGGCATCAGTCAGCACCACACGGGCAACAAGTGGTGCTCTGTGTGACACTGTTGGGGTGCCTGTCATGCACCCCCCTGCAATGGGAACTGCTTTCCTGTAGGTCTTGCGTGGACCATCCACCCTCGGCATCTCATGGAGTTCTGTGGGCCTGGATTTGGACATGATATTGAGAACCTGCCCTGAATTCTATAGGGCAACGCAGGGATGAACACTGTCGTCACTGGAGAGCTGGGAAAATCAGGTGATGAAAAAGAGACAGATCTAACTGTCCCTGTGGTTCCTGACAGCGACTGCTCATGTGAACACTTCTAAAAACAGCCGAGGACATCAGGAGTAGGACAATGTTCCTTTGCTCTTTATTTGGGCATCAGCTGGCATTTCACTTGGGCAGCTACTGGGGCTCCAAGGTCCTTCCCACCCAAACCAGTCCATGGTTCCATGGTTCTACATCCCCTGTGATGGGGAAAGCCCCAGCTCTGTCCCCAGGAGACACCTCCCAACCTCCCCGTCTCTTTACCTCCCTCCCCTCTGAGGCCAAAGAAGGTGCCTCCTCAACGTGGCCATTACAGTTGCCATCATCTTCCTCAGGAGGTCCCTTCCTTTGGCTTCAGGAGGGCCTTTGGGCAAGCACAGGGCCTGTGGCCAGTCGTGTCCTCCCTGGTCTCTCTCTTACAAGGCCCAGTTTCTCTCACTAGTGATGGCCCAAACACAGTCTCACTGGCCCACAGCACAGGCACCAGTGACCCCTCAGACCCCCTCGTGCTCAGGGCAGAGTTGCCCCATAGTGGCCCACAGAAGGGGCAAACCAGAGGAAAAAGCCCAGACACAGCCGAAGGGCCTGGCAAGCACTAGCCCCATCCCGGGGATATGGTGTAAAAGGGCTCGGCTGGCCTGGCCAGCACTAGCCCACCTTTGCAGACACAGGACCAAAGGGCCTGGCCGGCCTCACCAGCGCTAACCCAGCCCTAGGGACATGGCACCAAAGGGCCAAGCTAGCCTGGCCAGCACTATCCCACCCCTGGGGCCACAAGGCCCAGGCGGCCTGGCCACCGCTAGCCCAGCTCTGGAGACACAGTGCCCAGCTGTGCTGAGGCCAGGGCTGGGCACGTGGCCACCAGCCAAAGTCCTTGCCAGCGCTTTCTCCCTGCTCTTGGCCAGGCCATTCCCAGCCTCCCGGGCTCTCTCCAGCCCCACGGGGGGATCCAAGGTGAAGAAAAGCGCATCAGTGGCAATGGGCCACTCCAGGGGGTCATCTTGCTCATCTCCTGACTCCTCTGCAGGTTTCAGCCCCTTTGGGATGTTGTCTCCCACCGAATCCAAGGAGGGATCCACCCCTTGCCTGACACCAGCAGGAAGGACATGTGGCAGTAGTCAGGTGGCCAACACTGGCTCAGCTGGCTACCACCCACCCCATGATGGCTGCAAACTTCAAAACCATCCCACCTGGCTGAGTCAGTGCAATTTCTGTTGAGAAGCAGCAACGCATCTCTCGCCTCCTCCCTGCGCTGAGGCCGAAGAGGCCCAACAGGAGACAGGGGAGATTTTGGCCACCTCTCCCAGGGACTGGGCAACCTCAAACTGGCTCCGCTCCCAACAGAATCATAAGGCCGGGGGAAAAGGGAGACGCTCAAACCAGCACTGCCCCACTAAGGGCGGGATCCCGCAGGTCCATGCATACTGGGATGCGCCCGTCCTGACCCAGAGGAGGGTTTTTGCCCTACAGTGCACACACAGAGAGAATTTTCCCCAAAAAAGAGCACTTTTCAGGGCCCTTGTGGCATCTGCTGTGATGCTGCCAGAGCTCCCTCTTCTCCCGTTGCCTAGGGCTCCGCTCGTAGCCACGACAAGGGAGTCGCTTCAGAGCACGGCAGATGTGATACTCCAGCAGCAGGGTCGATGAAGGGCATTGTCGTGGACAAAGATGCCTCATTCTCCTCCAAGGGCCTGAAAAAAGACATTGTTCCTCCTCTAGGTCACACTGTCCTGGAGCCCCTTTTGGGAAGGGGCTCTAAGGTCTCCCTGGAGCAACTCTCTCAGCCTCTCCTCACAGCAGAGGTGCTCCAGCCCTCCCAGCACCTCCGTGGCCTCCTCTAGCCCCACTCCAACAGGTCCATGTCCTCCTGACGTTGGTGGCCCCAGAGCTGGAGGCAGCACTGGGGTGGGGGCGGGTCTCCCCAGAGTGGAGCAGCGGGGCAGAACCCCCCCGTCGCCCTGCTGGCCACTGTGCTGGGGATTGCAGGCCAGGATGCAGGGAGCTTTCTGGGCTGCCAGCACATGTTGTTGGCTCGTGTGGAGTTTCTCACCCACCAACGCCCCCAAGTCTTCTTCTCAGGGCAGCTCTCCAGCTATTCTCCACCCAGCCTGGATTTGTGCCTCGGATTGCTCTGACCCAGGGGCAGGACCTTGCACTTGACCTCGTGGAACTTCATGAGGTTCACAGGAGCCACCTCAATCCTGTCCATGTCCCTCTGAGTCTGGGCAGAGGGTGGAGAAACAGGAGAACCGGTAGACTCATCACACAGGACTGCAGGAGAGCTGATCCCACCTCGCTGAGGAGCTGCTGGGACTGTCCCAGAGGCAAAAGGGGCTGAGTCTCTCCTGGATCTTTAGGGATAATGTGCTCCCACACCCAAGGGGCAGGTTTTCACAGCATGGGGGGGAGTGGCACTGTTTTGGGGGTGTTCACAGCATGGGGAGGCAGCAGTACTGCTTTGGAGGTGCTCACAGCACAGGGGAGGGGGCAACAGTGACCCCCTTTTTCCTCCATCCAGGTTTTCTGCGTGGAGTCCATCTGCGTCAACCCCGCCATCATCGAGGGGAACATCAAGGTGACACCCTGGCAGGGGAGAAGTGACACTGAGGTGAGAACCTGGGGGGTGTCCCCCAAAAATCATACCCATCCCCCCCAAAAAAACCCCATGCAGACACCCTCCCCCAGCAAGTGAAGCTCACCCGCATCGAGGGGGACACAGGGGTTTCCCCTTGGGGACAGTGGTGGAGGCAGGACATGTCTGTGAGGGTGGGATCAAGCAGGGACAGGCTGGGGGGGAAGAGGCACAGGGAGGTGGTGGGAGGGGCAGGGCCAGGGGCAGGGGGTGGCCCTGAGACCACACCCACCCAGCAGGTCAGGTAGGGGTGGTGCTAAGAGAAACGGGGTGAGACTTAGGAGTGCAAACCCACCAGCCTCCCCAGGAAGGGGTGAGGGCAAGGGATGGGGCGGGACTGTGAGGCCACACCCACCAATCTACTCAGGTAGGAGTAGGATGAGGGGGTGGAGCTAAAGGGGGAGGCCACACCCACAAGAGTCACCCCAGGTAAGGGCAGGGCTGGGGAGGGGGTGGGGCTCTGTGAGGCCACACCCACAGACTCAGGGAGGTGGAGCTGAAGGACAAGGCCACACCCACCAGTGTGAGTTACCCCTACACATGCAGGAAAATCAGGAGGGGCTAAGGGAGACCACACCCACCACTCACACAAGGGAGGGGGTTGGGCTATGGGCAGGGGTGGAGCCAAGGGAGGCCACACCCTCAATCACTTCGGGTAGGGGCAGGGCTAAGAGCAGGCAGCTCCCCCGGGGGGGGGGGCCTCATGTGGGGGTGAAGACACAAGGAAGGGGTGGTGCCAAAGGAGGTCACACCCACAGGGAACACCCTGGGGGGCAGTGCTAAGGGAACAAGACACACCCTCAAGGGCTACTATGGGTGGGGATAATATGCAGGGCTAAGGGAGAAGGGGTGGAGCTGAAGGGAGGGGGCATGGCTAAGGGAGGAAGCCACACCCCCATGTGGGGGTGGACACAGAGGGGTGGAGCCAGGGGAAACAAGCCACACCCACAGGGCCTCCTGCAGGGAGCTCCACAGGAGCTAGGAGGCCACACCCACAGAGGGGTGGGGCTAAATGTGCAGGCCACACCCACAAAGGGGTGGGGCTAAAGGGGCCAAGCCACAGCCCCAGAAGTCCATCATTTAAAGGGAAGGCGTGGCCATGGGTTGCCCCACCCCATAGGAGTGCCCCCCCACAGAAGGGGGACTCTCCCCAAAAAGGGGACTGACCCCTCCCTGGGTGTGCCCCCCAAAATGGGGGCACCCTCCCCCAGAAAGGGGCTGCCCCCACCCCTCCCAAAACCCTATTGCCTCCCAGGGAACCAGGGTACAAGGGTGAAGCTGTGAACACCCACCGCGAGCAGCCCCAAGTAAGGGGTAACCCCCCCAGAAAGAGGGGGCAGATCTCATTAAACCCCCCTGAAATTGGAGGGAGGGGGGAGGGGAGAAGATGGTAGATTTTGGGGAACCTCCCTCAGAACCCCACTTTTCCCTGCAGAACACTGACATCAGCCACCCCCTGGCCGAAGCCCTGATCACCATCCCCAAGCATTACTGAGGAAGTTGGGGGGGGCCCTTAATTTTGGGGGCCTCCCCAAATTAAGACTTTCCCTCCCCAATTAAACCTTGCCTTAACAAAGCACTGAGCCTGGAGATTGTGGTGCTGCACCCCAAAAGGGACTCTATTTTGGGGGTGTGGGAATTATGGGGTGGCCTCAACCTCCTTGTCTTGACTCATCCAGAACGTGGGGTCCTCCCTTTGGATCTGGGGTGGGGAAATAACACACACACACAAAAATAGAGAGGGGGGTCAAATCGAGCTCCAGGACACCCCCCACCCCTCAAAACTCAGTGTTGCCCCCCCAGAACAGCCTCACCTTGGCCATGAAGAACAGCAGATACGTCTTAGAGGTCTCCTTGGCCTCCACTGGTACTTGCATTCCAGGGGGTTCCATAAGGGGGATTGGGGTGATCTCCAGGTGCCTGTGAGGGGGGCGGGGTGTGTGAGGTGGTAACCCTCTCACCTCCAACACATTTTGGGGGGTGTCCGTGCTCCCTTACCCTGCGATGGACCCCTCAAATTGCTGGGTTTTGGAGGGGGGAAGGGTAGCATTTTTTACGTGTTTTTTCTCTGTGGTGCAGTATAAACAGCCCGGATAGTGCTGGCACCGGGGCTGCTCTGCGTGCAGCAGGGGCATGATGGGGGGGGTGGCATGCCAAAAAACACCCCCTCTCCAACCCCCACCCCAAAAATGCCAGTTCTCCCACCCCACCACCACAAAAACACTTCTCCCACCCAAAAAGTCCCCTCCTCCCAACTCCTCAATCCCCAAAAACACCCTCTCCCACCCCAAACTTCCCTCTCTCCCAATCCACAGTCCCATTTCTACCAAACCCCCCACCCCAAAAAACAGCCCTCCTCCCAACCCTGCACCCCAAAAAACCCTCCCATACCAAAACCACACCCCAAAACCCCCCC
>JAOXNO010000010.1:8332106-8353609 GCA_028565335.1 Limnodromus scolopaceus | reverse complement strand
CACCAACCCAACAGCATTTCCTCAGTCACAGCGTCTCTGTGTGTCTCCGTGGGGCTTTCAGATAACATGGTGCTGCTCTGCGACCAGGGAGATACTCCATTGTCCTAATGTGGACATCTCAGTAAGAGAAAATTGGCTCATTCCCCGGCCCCACAGGCTGTGTTGCCCACAGCCCCACAGCTTAGATGAACGCTGGGACCCTTGTTCCTATGGACACACCTGCAGGAATGGATGAACAAGATCATTGTATGACTCTGCAGCTGAGATTCTCCTCCCCAGGGTGTCTGACAGCAATAAAAAGAGAACTTTAAAAGAGTCACGTGGAGAAACAAGTAAAAATGCAGTGAGAGTCTGTCTGAAAGAGGGAAGGGGAGAGGCAGCTGGACACTCAGGACAGTTGTTACCCTTACTCAGCTGTGCCTGTCACCTCCCAGACAGGGATAATGCAGGACAAATACCCTCACCCCCATTGCTGGACACCAGGAATGGGCTTGTGGCAGAAGGGATGCCCTTTGCCTCTTCTGCTGCTCTGCTGGACACAGAGCTGACTCCCACCCAAGCCCCCGTGGCCATGAGGGCCAAGGACTGTTCTGGGTTTCTCAGGGAAGGCATCTGCACTGCAGGGGTGGCCCGGAGGTGCCCATATCTCCCCTGCAACGGGGTTTCCAGTCCCATTTCCCTCTTTTCCTGCCCGTCTCTACTGCCTGCAGCTCTACCTGCCAGGAGCTGTTTCTCTTGCTGATGTCTCTTCCCTGCCAGGGCTCACAGACCCCAGCCGAGCCTCTGTGTGTCCAGCTCTGCCCTACAGCCTCTCCATGTGTGCAGGGGATAAAGAGCAGGTCCCACAAACCCTGGTGAGACTGGAAAGGGGATGCTGCTGCTGTCTGTAGTTCCCAGAAAAATAAACAAAAACCAAACCAAAATGTAAAAATGGAAACTGAACACAGACTCAGGAAAGCTCCTAATCTATGCAGAACCCTTCCTTTGACCTTTCAATTGAAAAATCCCCTTGAAAATGCACCACTGCTCACACAGCCAACCAAGGTGAGAGATATCAAAAGAGAGACACTTTGCTTCCAGGGAACTCCATTTTGGAAAGTCCCATCAGAAACACCCGGAGGTGACCTGGAGCTGTGAGCAGCTCCAACACACAGAGCAACTTCTCAACAGCAGGAGACTCCCTTACCTCTACCCCCACCCCCAACCTCCTCCTTCCACCCACAGCTTCTCCCCCGGCAGGCTGAGCTGACCCTGGCAGGCAGCAGAGTCCCTGCGCCAGCACACATGGCCCCTGGGGTGCAGGGACCCTGCTCTGAAGGAGAGCCCTGGGCCAGCCCTGGCTGCACACCCACCTTCACAGCCCTTGGTCATGGAAGAAGGCAGCCGTCATGCCCTGTGCCTTTGATGGTTCCACAGGAAAGCCCTGCTTGTCAGCATGTCCTCCTACTCCACATTGTTGTGAGAGTCCTCCTGAAAGATCCCACAGGCTCTGGGATGTGCCAGCTTTTGGAACTCTCTCCAGGAATTACAGCTGCTTTCTTTGTGAAGATTTCTTCCCCCATTAACCCTCAGCATCTTCCCTCTCCAGGCTGCCTTTAACCTCTCTCTGCCTCACTCCTCTCCCCTTGGTGCCTGCAGACAGTGCTCTCAGCCCTGCTGGGCTTTGCAGAGGAACTGCTCCTCTTTCCTCTCATCAGCACTGCCCACTTCCCATGAGTTCACTCCATCCCAGGAGCCTAGCCCAGCTCAGCAGCAGGAGAGCAGCTGTAACTCTCTGTGCTTCCTCACCACCTCCCCTGGGTCCCTGGAGTTGACCCCCTCCAGGCCTCACAGCTCCTCAAAGGGTCTCTCCTGGGGAACAGAATTCAAAGCAAACAGAAGCAATCACCAACTTCCCCCTTGACACCTTGTGAGCCGAGTCCAGCAATCGCTAAAACATTGTCGTGTTATCAAGGCTCTTTTCATCACAAATCCAAAACATGGTACCATATGAGCTACTGTGATCAAAATTAACTCTGTGTCAACCACATAAAGCTGGCAAAGAAGATGATCTTTGAGCCTGCTTGAGAGTCACTTCCCCTGGAGCTCCTTTGGAGCCTTCATCAAGTCTCAGGTGGAGAAGTTGCCATGTGCCGCTTTTGTCAGAAGAGCAGCCTTGCTTCCGCAGGAGATCTGGTAAGAAGCAGAACTGAGACCCCAGGGGAGGAAAAGCCATTTCCTACACAGTCCCAAGCATGCAGGCCCAGACTGGCCGAGCCTTGAGGCCACCCCTGACCTGACACAGGGCCCTTACAGGACTGAGGCATTAAGGAGCCCTGCACTCCCTCCTCGCCATGCACAGTCATGGCAACTGAGCACGTCTTGGGGTAAAAAGCAGCCAGAGCTGGGGCTGTGTCAGCTTCCCCCCAGTGGCACTTCTGTGTTTGCCCCCTTCTGCTCTGGCAGCCCTCTCTCCGTCAGCTCCCTTTCCTCCAAGGAGGCGCAACTGGCTTGCACCTGCTTTCCCCATCCCTGCCCCATGGAGCCCTGTGCAGCAAGAGCCTCTGGGCCCAGCAGTGTCTCTTGTGTGGCAGGAGGAAGAGGCTGGCCTGGCTGCTGTGGCAGAGCTGCTGCCTTTCCTTACTGGAGCAGCTCTTCTGCCTGGAGGGCATGTCCCACAGACGGAGATTCTCTGACCTGGCAGAGCGCATGAAGGCCAACAAGGACAGGGAGGCGGACTCGTATCAGGCAGCAGACTCCGGTCACCGATAGACTCAGGACACCGAGAGATGCTGGCACAGATGCAGGTACAATTAGCTAGGCAGGTACCGTAGAGACACTGGCACCAATGTAGGCAGAGACACCGGCACTGACACTGTTAGAGACACCACTGACCCTCCCGTTGCTGGGGCAGGTGCCCTCGTAGAGGCTATGGCGCCTCTGCAGAGGCTATGGTTGCCACTGCAGATACACTTGCGTGCGCCAAGCAGAGGCAGGCCAGCGGGAAGGCAGGCACTGCAGAGCTCGGTCCTTGCCAGAGAGTGTTTCCCAAGCTGCTGCTCTTGACTGTCTCTCCGGGATTCCAGCAGGCCTCCTTTCCCATGTGCTTTGATCTTTCCCACGTCAGGGCAGGAATCTCCAGCAGGTTCCATGAGTCCCTGGCAGGCCTGTGTGATCAAGCACAGATGTTCTCCTTGTCAGGCACACAAAACTGAACAACCAGATGTGATCCAGGTGCTTTCCACACCTCAGCTGTAGGTCCCTGGCATGTGTTTCCAGTCCTCGTGCCCATCTCCTGTTGTGTTCCCACAGACCAGAAGAAATGTGCAGCCCGTGGAGAGCCCACCCTGGAGGAGGCTCCTGGAGAGACCTGTGGCCTGTGGAGTGTCGCCCCTGCAGGAGCAGGTTTGCTGGCAGGAGCGGGGAGACCCACGCTGGAGCAGTGCCCCGACCCTGCCCCATAGCGGCCCCACACCTGGGGGGCAGACCCACACCTAGGGGACGGACCCATGGATGGACACCCCACCCACCCCTTCCATCCCTGTGCTGATAAAGGGGTCTTGACACCGAATACCTGGGTCCACTTGTGTTGGGGGTCTGAGGGGGGTACTTGTGGGTACTGAACACCTGGGTCCCCTTTTGTTGGGGGGATGGGAGGGGTAGTTGGAGGGCCTGATTCCCCTTTTTCAGTGGGGCCCTGATGCCTGGGGGGTCCAAACGCCTTGGTCCTTTTCTGGGGGGGCAATCTCCAGCTGTTTGTTATTTTTGAGCCCAGCCCTGGGGAGAGTGAAAAAAGGGGGCTTTGAGGATGGTTTTTTTTTAAATGTCCCCCAAATGAGACTGTCCCCCCCTCTCATCCTGCAGAGAAAATCACCATGAAGCTTTCGGAGATGCTGGAGGCAGCCATGCAGCTCTGAGGATGAGGCATTTATTATATATATGTATATATTTTAAGTGAGAAATTGTTAAAATAATTAAAAATGAAAAGCCTTTTCTGAAATAAAAGCATGGGCAGAATGGGGCTCTGTTGGGGAGGTGTGATTTTAGGGGGGGGTGTCCTCGGACATCTCTAAACAAGGAGGATGGAGCATGGAGGCTTTGGGAGTTCTGGGGAGAAGGAGAGGGCACCCCAAATCCCCAAGGAGGTTTATTTTAGACTCAGCTCCCAGAGGGGCTCAGTAAGCCCCAAAATTGGGATCAAGGGGGGCTCAGCTGAGGGGGGTAGTCAGACAGGAGGGTTTCACCCCCATTATTTAGGGCACCCCTGACTATGCAAGGCACACCATTTCCACCTCCCAGCCTTCCCCATCCCCTATAGGGCAGCCCATGTCCACCCTGACACCAAATAAGCCCCCCCCACACACCTGCAGAGCACCCCAGATCCCCACTGCTGCACCCTGGTGTCCCACTGGTCCCCAAAACCCCTTTTATGCCCCCAAAATAGAACCCCTTGTTTGCCTTCCCTCTCACAGCATCTTCGGCTGTGCTGCCGGGTGTTAAAATCCTTCCTGGGGTTGTGGGGCACAGGTGTTCCCCTCATCCTATACCCCTAGGCCTGGCTGAGGGGAGTTTGCTGCCTCAGCCGCAGCTTCCATTTTGTCGCTTCTTCCTCCCCGCTGAGGGAAGGGCTCTGGTAGCACCTTACGAGGGGCAGGGTCAGCACAGGTGCTTTAAATCCCTTTCTTTTGGGAAGGCCATCTATTTTGGGTGTTTTGGGGGTGTTTGTATCTTGTTTTTACTGGTTGAAACCATGCGGTGCAGCATATTGTGGCCCTTAGGGGAAAGGGGGCGAGGGGCATTTTTCCTGCCTTTTTCTCCACCTGAGGAGCTCCCTGCAGAAGCGAGGGGGCGGGGTGAGTGCAGCCGCTGGCCCAATGGCAGTGTGAAGACGGGGGTGGGCGGGACAAGAGCGGTGGGTGAGCCAATGGAAGGTGGGGTTTACCGGGGGTGGCAGGGCAGAAGGGCGGCCTGAGGGAAAGTGGGTAATGGTGGTGGCAGAGGTTTTAACCAGTCCCGGGGGGTCTGCGGCCTGGTTGAAGGGGGGAAAAGCGAGGAGGGGATGCGGGAGAGGGCGACGGGGATGCCCTTGTCGTGGTTTCAGTCCACCCAACACTTCTTTTTCCCTCAGAAGCGCTGTGAGAAATGTCCCAGAGGAAGCACTGTCCTTCCTGCTGTCCAACCGTCTGCCTAACTGACGGAAAAACCATCACCAAACCATGTCACTATGTCAACCCGTCTTCTAAATACATCCAGGGATGGTGCCTCAACCACTTCTTTGGGAAGCCCATTCCAAGGCTTAATAACCCTTTCAGTGTAAAAATTTTTCCTAATACCCAATCTGAACCTCCCCTGGCGCAACTTGAGGCCGTTTCCTCTTATCCCATCGCCTGTTCCTTGGTAGAAGAGACCGACCTCCCCTGGCTACACCCTCCTTTCAGGGAGTTGTAGAGAGCAAGAAGGTCTCCCCTCAGCCTCCTTTTCTCCAGGCTGAACACCCCCAGCTCCCTCAGCCACTCCTTACAAGACTTGTGCTCCAGACCCCTCACCAGCTCTGTTGCCCTTCTCTGGACCCGCTCCAGCACCTCAATGTCTTTTTTGTTGTGAGGGGCCCAAAACTTAACACAGGCCTCGAGGTGCGGCCTCACCAGTGCCCAGTACAGGGGGACCATCACCTACCGAGTCCTACTCACCATGCTGTTCCTGACACAGGCCAGGATGCTGTTGGCCTTCTTGCCCACCTGCGCACACTGCTGGCTCGTGTTCAGCCAACAGTCCACCAACATCCCCAGGTCCTTTTCTGCCAGACAGCTCCAGCCACTCTGCCCCGAGCCTGTAGTGCTGCTGGGGTTGGTGTAACCCAAGTGCAGGACCTGGTACACAAGATCACAGGTCACACAATGGAATATAGAAGAGACATCTCCAAGGTAAGGGCCCAAAAAGCTGGCATTGAGCTGGAAGCAGCGTAACTATGTCAATGCTGCACCCTGCTCAAAGCTAAAATCAGTACAATGTACCAGCAACCAAGCTGCTATTCCCGCAAGGTATGATTTCATGTCATACTGACAAAAGTAGATCACTACAGAACCCTGCAATTTTTAATTTCAAAATACTGTATGGCATAGACACATCTGTGATCCTTGCCTTTAGCAGTATGTTGGATTGGAAGCAAGACATACAGAGGACCCCTCAAACAGTCAACATGTAATGAATAAGAAGAGGGGAAAAAAGTCCAAGTAGTAAGGGTCAAACACATCACCAATGAAATAACCTTATTAGCTTTCTGTGCAGTACAGACTGCTTGTTTTCTTTAACAAAATTTGATTTTGACCCAAGTACAGTTTAACAGGAAAAGTCACATATTATTCACTCACATAGCACAGATTCAGCTGTTCCTTTCATTAGTAACCATAAAGAGTTTTACATTCTTGGGGTGTGGGGAGAAGAAAAGAGAGAATAGGAAAAGAAATTATGAGGTCCCTGGTGTAATTTACAAGAGTTGAACTAGATCCATCAGCTGCTGTTACTTTTCTTCTCACTTTTCCCTTTGCTTTTTCTTGTTTAACTTTGCTGCTGCTCGGCTCAAGTTTCTCAACAGGTTCTTTTGCAGGTGGCATATTTTCTCCACTCACAATCTTTTTGCCAGCTTCTTGGTTGAGTTCAATCTTTTTTGGTGAGGTTGTTAAGAGAAGGAGATTTATCCCTTTCTGGAGATGGCTCTCCTTTTTACCATCAGGCTCAGTCTTCCCCTTCAGTGATGTGTTTGATTTAGCAGTTTCTGGTTTAGAGGCCTTTATGGAGGTGGCTTCATGATCTTTATTAACCTTTTCATCTACTTTTCTTTTCATTTTTTCAAGTTTTGCATCAGAAAACATGACTACAGTGTAGCATCAAACATCAAGAAAACATGATCCGGCCTGAAGACAGTAAAGCTCAAACTTAAAATGCCAGCTTAGCCAAATGTGAATGCTTCACTACTTATTTGGCAATTTGTACAGAGTGGAAAGTACTTGTATGGCAATCCTACAGACAGGAATATTTAATGAACACTTCTCACCAGATGTCCTAGCAAAATTTTGCACTAAATAGTTTTAACCAAGGATAGTGACCACGTTTCAAGAGAAATCATACCTAAAAAGTTCTAAACTCAGCCTCTAGTACTATGACTCGATGCCGTTACTCCAGGAAAGATACTGACAGCATCACTAACAGAGCAATTGAGACTCCTGTCTACATGATTCTTCAGGATAGAAACCATCAGCTACCCAGAGGTTTTTCTTCTCAAGTCTTTCTTTTCTTATTTTTTAAAGAAACATTTCACATTCTTCTGTATATGTTCATCAGCATCACTCTTCCTCTCAAAGTCCCTCAGAAATTTTACATTTCCCTACAAACAGGTCTGATCTTCTGATTCCTAAAAAGAATTTATCGATGTCAACAAAATACTAGCGAAAGCCACCAGTTTGCAGTCCAGGTTAAAAACTCTCCATGTACCCACATGGGATAGACAAAAATGGAAATGAAGACAATTTCTGTCATATATCATTTCCTCCAAAGTGCTTTGAGGTAATGATTACAATCCGAACAGGGACATGCAGAAAATGCAGCCTATTGCAGTCTCCAGCCTCCTCACTGTCATCAGGAGGTGAAGGATGTCATTGCAGAGAAACTTTAGTAGAAGAGACCCTTTTCGTTAACAACGACTGCCAAATTGTAACTATCAGGCAACTGTTATCTCTGCCGTATTTGAGAAGGTCACTGACATGAAACTGCTATCACTGCTAATCCCTTGAATCACCCAATCCATCTCATGGCAGATATGGAGTGAACTCCTCCTGATTTTTCTGAACAATCTGCTTGTCCATTACGGACAGGTAAAGCAGTTAACTGGAAAAAGAATGCCTGCACTCCTTTTGAATCTTTTTCTATTCCATAAATTCCCTAGCAAAATCATATGTAAACTCATCAAGTTTGGACTTTTTCTTTTCCCTGTTAAAATAAGTTTGACCTTTATTACAAAAAGACACCAAGAAACAAACCATGCCCAATATGAGAATCACAGAATCATAGAATCATATGGGGTTGGAAGGGACCTCTGGAGATCATCTAGTCCAACCCCCAAAAAATGGGCAAATGTATCCTGCAGGCAGGTGCAAAAGGTGAATATCCTGTTTTAGCAAAAACATTTTAGAATTCCCACAAGTTTACAAAAAAGTTTTAGAATTACATTTGTCTTCTTTTACTTTTGCCTGTTTGCCATCTGCAACAAAAAAGCATACTGGAAAAATCAGTATGTCATTTTTGCTTATGTCAGATGCATTTTAGTGCAACTGCAGTCCAATACGCTATCAAAATACAAAAATGGAGAAAGCCACAACTTCATTAAACCAAATACTTATTCCTCTTTAAGTCCCTGGTGCTCTCTGTATAACCCCTCCCTGGATAAAGGAGGTGCATGTGTCACTAGGATGGGATTGGAATGAGCCATTGGTGCTGCCCTTGGCACCCAAGCTGGTGACGTGTTTGCAGGAGCTGGGGATGTCCTGGAGGGGAATCGGTGCACCCAGGAGATGGAGGCTGACCAGGTGGAAACTGAGGAAGAAATGGTGGTGGTGCTACCCCTGGTGGAAGGGGAAGTGCTTGGGGTGGTGGAGGACACGAGGGAGGTGGAGGCACAGGCACAAAGACTGCAGTTGGTGCTGGTAGTGTTGAGGCCCGACTCTGGGTACATTCACTACACAAGTATCCTCAATTTGAACTTCCAGAGAAACACAAATACAGGTGTCACTGTTTGTTACACTCTGCCATGATTTTAAAGAGGAAAGCAAATGAAGCGGGAGCGTGGTGACGAGCCCTTTGTATTCTCAGCCTAAGCATTTTTCTCCCTGCTTCCTGTTCATCTGAAACTACACTCATTTCTCGATCCTCGCACTTGCCTTCCCCATCCTCACCCCTGCAGTTCCCTCAGTCTTCTCTCCTTATACTCAGCTTTGGACTGTGGATGGAGGCTGCCCGTGCTTAAGAGAGACTCCTGTGGGCCATGTGGCCCCGGCTCCTCTGCCACTCCTCGGTACACTTCACACTTCTGATCTTCAAAGTACTTCACAAATATTAACTTATCTTCTCTGAAACTTATTTTAACTTCTTCCACACACACTTCCTATGTTGTTGACTCATGATGATGCATTTGGCCTGCTCTCGCCCCTGAATTGTTATTTTCTTGCTTACTGAATTTGAGATTTGAGATGATCTGTGGGATGGATCCTGGGTTTTGCTTTGATTTATCTTCAAGATTTTATAAACACAATGCACCCTTACAATCTGTCTAGAACAAATATATACCAAAAGGAAGGACTAACTTGACACTGAAAAAAACCAGATAAAATAGACTCCTCTCTCTCCAACTGCGACCCTGGCACAGGTTGCCCAGAGAAGTTGTAGATGCCCCATCTCTGGAGGGGTTCAAGGCCAGGTTGGACGGGGCTTTGACCAACCTGGTCTGGTGGGAGGTGTCCCTACCCATAGCAGGGGGGTGGAACTCGATGATCTTTAAGGTCCCTTCCAACTCTAATCATTCAATCAATCCTATTATTCTATCATTCTGTGATCAGATATACTGAAAGAGGATGCAAACCAAGAAATGCATGGCCAATGAGGAAAGGACTAAAAGGGTAGGCAGTCCTTTTTGGAGGATATTAGGGTAATAAAAGAGAAGAACTTGGGGCAGGGAGAAGATGTGGTCAGGGCTGTTGGGGGCACTTGTGAAGCAGTGCAGCACCTGATATGAGTTCCTTCCATGCTTGGGGACAGCCAGAGAGCTTTCCCTAGTTTGAAAACATGAAGAGGAAGGAAGGACAGCATAACTCAGGCTGGAGGAAACCTCAGGATGTGTCTTGACCTACCTCATGCTCAAAGCACATTCAGGCCAGGTTACTCAGGGCTTTATCCAAACATATCGTGATCACTTTCTGGGATAAAAATGGTGCACGCTCCCTGGGAAACAGCTTCCAGCACTTGACTGGCCTCATGTTGGAAAAGTTTCTCCCTGTACCTAGTCTGACCCTTTGTTCTTTCAGCCCATTGCCTCTTGTCCTCGTGTCTTGTTTTACAGACATAAGCCTCAATTAGTTTTCCCAGGATCAGTGCCAGGCTGTTCCACCAAATCTTCCTTTCTCAAGGCTGAACAAGCCCAAGCTCTCAGCCTCTTCTCACAGCACATGTGCTCCAGCCCTGACCACCTTAGTGGCCCTCCACTGAACTGTCTGCAGTTAACGGAAGTCTGTCCAGCGTTGTGGGGATAAAAAACTAAAGAAGTTATCTGGATGTGGTTTTAAAAGTTCTGGAAGAGGAGGATAATCCCACTGGCTGTGCTCCTGCTCACACAGCCCAGGATGCAGTTGGCCCCATTCGTTGGCTTGTGTTTTGCCTAATGAAGCCCAAGGACATCAGAGCCTTTCCCGCAGAGCTGCTTCCCAGGCAGGCAGTCCCTGACCTCTATCATTGCAATTACACAGCTGGAAGAAAGTGTCTCTCCCCAGCTGAGACAGAGAGGGAGGGAGCTACTCCTCAAAAGGCATTCAGGCATCTCCCTGCTATCCCCTGCAGTTCAGACAATTTCCCCGGAGCAAGCCACCGCTCTCCTCTCCCAGCCAGCACAGCCTCTGTGCCCAAAACCACAGGGTTCAGGGCAGGAGTTAAATCCTCAGCAGCTGGACCTCCAGTCCAGAAGTGCATGTGTCCATTGATCACCACACAACCAACAGGCTAAATACAAGTGCCCTGCAGTGTCACGCTCTGTGAGGCGGAGAGCACAGATGGGTAAGGAGAAGGCTTCAGTGTGCCTATATGTCTTCCTCTCTTTGTTTCATTTTTTCAGAGCATAGACTTTTTTTCCGCACCTGTCCATTGAATTCTTGATCTTTGGAGCTGGGTTGGGGGTGTGGGTCAGCTTCTAGTCTGACTCTGACTCTGGGAGTCCTGCTCCAGAGGTGTCCTCATGGAAACTAGCTGTTAAACACCATGATAATCACTCATGGAGGGTGTCGTTCTGTTGTTAGGGTTGAGGACTTCCAGTGGGGAAAGCTGGGCTATTCCCCATTCAGCTCAGGGAGGAGAATTTCTATGAGAAATTTCATAGCGTTTTCTCAGAGAACTCTCCCCGAATTTGGCACTGCCTTTTCCTCCTTGGACAGGTCCCCCCATCCAGAATAAGAAAATAAGTACAGAATCCCCTCATCTACAGCATGAGGAACAAGGAGCTGAAGGATGCTCTAAGCAAACTGATGACTGGTTTCTTTTCAGAAGCAGCAATGAACTTCCCATCTTCTTCTACAAATCACTCATAATGTAACTCATTACACACCCTGTCTGTCTGCTGTGACCCAGAGCCTGTGCAAATAACGAGCTGTTTTCTCTTGCATTTAAACAAAACAAAGGAGGTTGCACTGACATGTTTGTCCAACCTCATCTCTCCAAGATCTTTTCTGGAGCTGCAGCGTCAACTTCTTGTGTCTGAGGTTGAGGAGCCAGTAGCCACCATGAGCTGTGTCTTCCTCCCAGCCTGACCAGCATGGCCCCGAGAACCGCAGCCCCTTTGCTCTGTAAAGCAGCACCATCAGCTTGGAGGCTGTGGGAAGCCTGGGGAGGGGGTGCAGGAATGGCTGGCCAGGTCAGCACAGATGAGCTCTCTAGGGAGAACCTCTGTGGGGAGGTGGGATGTCCCAGGAGAAGAGCAGAGCACTGTGTGTGTCCAGGGGAGACATGGAAAGAGAGATCTTTTGCTGTGGTTCACAGCTCGGGGCAGGCTGCCCTGTCCCTGGGGCAGAAGGAGCTGCCTGAGGATCTCCTGGGCCAATTCTCCCATGTCATACTGGGGAGCAAGTTTGGCAGCTGAGGCTCCAAGCTGCCCGGGGTGGAGGTCTCCTCAGCATGCCGGTTGCATGAACATTCTCACTGGCCTCTATTTCCTGCTTTAGGACCAGAGACCAGTCCCATTAGGGGCGCTTGGCTGGGGAGAGGGCAGAGAGGTGACAAGATTCGAGGCGGGGGGCAGGGGGCTGGGCTGGCTGGGCAGGCAAGTGCCAGGAGAGGGAAACCCCAGGGAACAGCTAAAAAAACCAGGGGTTTTCTCAGTGGTGTCTCTTGCTGCCCCTTGGGGCCTTTGGTAGAGGTGTCCCTCATCTCTAGGAATGACAAGGTGCTACTGACAGGCCCACTGTGAAAATGGTGTGTCTGTTCCTTGACTGTGTTATTCAAGGGTGAGTAAAGTTTGGTGGATAGAAAAACCAGAAGTCTGAAAGTGTAGGCACAAGCATGGAGACCCCGGTGTGATGCGCTTCCTCCTCATGGACTACCTGGATAGTCTCCCCATTTCCTGTATAGTAAAGAGACAGATCTTGCCACTCTGCAGAGGTGACAATCAATTTCTTGCACTAAGGCACTGAAGGTGCTGGCAATGGTGTCTGGGGTGTCTGTCACACACTCGCTCTGAGTGCGGATGGCTTTCCTCTACATGGCCATCTCTGCCCCTGCCCAATGCGTGTAGCTGTGTGTGAGAGCCGTGGCACCTCACGGAACTCTACAGGTCTGTATTTGTCATTACATGGAATAACTGCCCTGACTTTGGGTAGGCAATGTGAGAACGGTCTGGACACGGCCATCATTGTAGTCAATGGACATCTAGCAAACCTGGCTGATGGAAAGACAGAGGGAAACTTAGCTCTCCCTGTGGTCCCTGACTCCATTTGATCAGGTGAATTCCTGCAGAGGCTGTCCAGAACAGCACCAATAGAGACAGGTTCTATCCTCCTCAAAGTGGGCATCTGATGGCATTTCATTTTGTCAAAGATTCCCCACCAGTGTCCACAAAGATGCCCCCAGATGCTGCTGTATGTCTCCATTTCATTGTTCCACTAGAGCTTGCAGTGAGCTCCATGTATCTTGGACCACATCTGGAACTTCAGATGTCACTGGGCCTTTGCATCTGAACACGTCTATCCTGGCCTCCATCTGTGTTAATTTCCATGGGAGCTGAGACAAGGACCTCACATGCAGGTGCCTATTGTGTGCACACCTGGACTGAGGCCAGAGGAATCCCACCTCCTGTTGGTCTGTGCTGTGCATGGGGGGCAGCTGAGGGCTACAGCCATGGACTGGGGGATGAATCCTTTCCCTAAGCGATGGAAAATAATATAATTCCCTGTCCCTGTCAGGGTATCCTGTCTAAAGATGGGACATGACAAGGTGATTCTTGGAGCTCACTCTTTTCCTGATGGGAGAAATGACACTTCTGGAAAGAAGTGTCTCTCCCCAGCCAAAGGAGGGAACATCAGGGATTCCTTCAGCCTGTTTCACAGCAGGTTCCCCTGGAGCCCCGGGGACACCTGGAGGGAGCCCAGAGGGGGCAGAGAAAGTGAGGTCTTGGGCTGTTCCTCTGCTGCTGAGCTGGGCCGGGCTCCTGGGATGGAGTGAGCTCCTGGCCATGGGGCAGCGCTGCAGAGAGACAGCTCTGCCCAGGAGCAGGGCTGGGGGAACTGCCTGCAGGCAGCGAGGGGGGATCTGAGAGGCACCAAGAGCTTAAAGGTGCTGGGGAGTGGGCGGTTGTTGAGAGCTCACTGGGGCAGAAATCTTCACAGCCCTCTACGTGGTAAGTCTCTGGGTGCAGGGCAATGCAGCTTCAGTTCCTGGAGGGATCTTCTAAAGCTGGGTCATCTGACAGTGATGGGATCTGTCAGAGGGCTCTTAGTTTCTGTACTGTGGAGAAGAAGACATCCTCCAGAGTAAGGTTTTCCTGCTGCACCATCAGAGGAACAGGGCATGATGGCTGCTTCTGCTGGTGATGGCTGTGGAGACGTGCATGTGGGTATGCATCCAGGGGTGCCCAGGGCTGTCCTGCTGAGCAGGATCCCCCTGCTCCCAGGTCTGTGTGCTGGGGCAGGGACTCTGTCGCCTGACAGGGTCAGTTCTCAGCCTGCCTGGGGAGATCCCCATGGTGCTGTGGGGAGAAGGTGTGGGTGGAAGGAGCATCCCCTGGAAATGTCGAGAGGGAGGCTGCTGCTTCCGTCAGGTTTGCTCACAGCTCCAGTTTAGCCCCATTTTAAAGGGGACTTTCAAGAGGAACATCAAGGTAGAATTTTTCTGAAAGGTAATGAGTCTTTGCTTTGAACTTTTATCATTATGGTTGGCTGGGTGGGCAGCGGGACACTAGAATTTATTTCTCTGCTCTGGAGAAGGCACTGAGACCCCAGTTCTAGTTGTGATGTTTCTGAGCTGCTGCATAACCCTTGAACACCCAGAGATGTCCCTGGGCAGGCCCCTGCTGCCAGGAGGGGTCTGCAGGGCAGAGCTGAGCACTCAGTGGGTGGGATGGGCTCTGGGAGCAGTACAGCTCCTGGCAGGGACAGCCCCAGGCAGCAGAGACACGGGCAAGGAAGGAGAGGGAGCTGCTTTCCAAAACTGTGGGAGGGGGCATCCAGGCACCTCCCTGCCATCCCCTGCAGTGCAGAAAGCTTCTCTGGAGAAAACCTTTGGTCTTTTCTCCCAACTTGTATAGACTCCACACTTAGAGCCAGAGCGACTCAGTCATCTTCTCAAGTGGCCTCACCCCAGAAGAAGAGAAATTATCAAATAACCTACTGTCTGTCCCTCTCCCACCTCCACTGGCAGCAGCACTGGAGCATTTGTCAATTTTCCCCCCTCTGTCTCTGCTCCTCTTGTTCTTATCGCTGGGTTGGAGTGGAAGTGTGGGACTGAGATGCACTTCAAAGACCAAGTCTGGGGGTCTTGCCATACAGATTTGTCTATGGGAGTAAAAAGTGTCCCAATTCTTCTCCTAATCTCGAGGCTCCCAGTGAAACAAATGAGATGACTCTTGCTTCAGGGCGTTTTCAAGGTATTTGCTTCTTTCTCCACAGAGCCCTGCTAGGTGACAGGGTGCCCTCCACAAGGGCACAGCTCTCCTGTGGCATCACTGTGTGATGAAGGAGCCCCGTGGAGAAGACACCTCAGTGCTGAGGCCAAGACAACGCTGCCGGGTGGCTACGCACAGGCAGCTGTGATGAGACTGCTGTGACCCTTGCACTGCGAACCAGAGCTGAGGCCCTCCTCAGGTACGATAAAACAGTGTGAGAAGTTTGGAGCTCTGCACTTGGAAATGGGATTCCTCTGCTGTCAGCAGTGTCCACTTCCTTCTCTGGGGAACGTCTAGGGGTCATTATCCTCAAGATCAAAGTGCTACCAGCACAGGATGGCTGAGACCAGGGCCAATGGACAGATGGGCTGTCCTTAGTCTGCACAAAGACTCTTTGCCTCTCAGGAAACACAGGACTGCCCTTGGAGTGCAGCTGAAATGGCAGTGCCAAAACCACTCCTTGGGTTTGGTGGGGCAACTAAAACAATTCTACACAAAACCAGAATCCTCTCAACTTTGCTCTGCAGTCGGGTGAACTGGGAGTGACAATGCTGAAAAGCTCTTTATGTCACAAGTGGATTTAATCTGAGATAACCCCAAGTTCCTATTTGCCTGTTGCTGTAGAGCAGGACTGACTCCTCCAGAGCCCACAGCAGAGGCCCCCCTGCTCTCAGGGGAACCCTGAGCCAGCACCAACCAGAGCTCATTAAAAGAACCTGCCGAAGGTCCTGAAAGACCTGAAATAGGAGAGTCAGTTTCAGTGGTGTTTCTATGAGAAATGCATATGGTTTTCTCAGGCAAGTCTCTTCTAACTTGTTGCTGTCTTTTCTTTCTTCAGCAGCCCCTCAATCCCAGAGTCATCAGATGTCCAACAGCAGCTCCATCACCCAGTTCCTCCTCCTATCATTTGTAGACTCACAGGAGGTGCAGATCTTAGACTTCTGGCTCTTTCTGGGCATCTACCTGGCTGCCCTCCTGGGCAATGGTCTCATCATCACTACCATAACATGTGACAACCGCCTCCACAGCCCCATGTATTTCTTCCTCCTCAACCTCTCCCTCCTCGACCTGGGCTCCATCTCCACCACTCTCCCCAAAGCCATTGCCAATGCCCTCTGGAACACCAGGGCCATCTCCTATGCAGGATGTGCTTCGCAGCTCTTCCTGTTTGGCTTTTTGATGTCAGCAGAGTATTGTCTTCTCACTGTCATGGCCTATGACCGCTACATTGCCATCTGCAAACCCCTGCACTACGGGATCCTCCTGAGCAGCAGAGCTTGTGTCCACATGGCAGCAGCTGCCTGGGGCAGTGGGTTTCTCAGCGCTCTCCTGCACACAGCCAATACACTTTCACTACCCCTCTGCCAGGGCAACATTGTGGACCAGTTCTTCTGTGAAATCCCCCAGATCCTCAAGCTCTCCTGCTCAGACTCCTACCTCAGGGAATTTTGGCTTCTTGCTTTTAGTGGTCTTCTATTTTTTGGTTGTTTTGTTTTCATTGTGGTGTCCTATGTGCAGATCTTCAGGGCCGTGCTGAGGATCCCCTCTGAGCAGGGACGGCACAAAGCCTTTTGCACGTGCCTCCCTCACCTGGCCGTGGTCTCTCTGTTTGTCAGCACTGCTGTGTTTGCCTACCTGAAGCCCCCCTCCATCTCCTCCCCATCTCTGGATCTGGTAGTGACTGTGTTGTACTCATTGGTGCCTCCAGCAGTGAACCCCCTCATCTACAGCATGAGGAACCAGGAGCTCAAGAATGCAGTGTGGAAAATTGTAACTGGATGGTTTTCAGAACTGTAGAGTGTCCATCTTCTACAACAGGTGTCTCATCATGTAACTCATTACTGGCTCAGTCTTTATTAGTTTTTGTTGTTGTCATTGTTGTTAGGTGAGTTATTTTCTTTTTTCTTTTCTTTTTTTCACTTCCGATAATATTTTCCACAAAGAAATGTGGATACTCCACTTTATTGCCTACCTCACTAGTGTGACCGAGCAACTGTGTGTCCCAGGAGCTACACTCCTTCTTGAATTACACAAAATGGATATATTTTCAGTAACTTGTCTGTCTGACACCCAAGAAACTTAAACTGAACCAAATGTTGTTCGTCATAATTTCCCTACCTATTTAGAGGGGAAAAGAGGACCTAAAACAGTCCGTGGAGAAAGGGCAGTGTCAAAATCATGCAGTCTCCCATAGCTACAGAATGACGGATGTTCCGTTCCCAGCACTTACACAAATCTCCTCCTCCTCTCTCTTATGACCTGCATGGTGTGTGTCCTTGGGAAAACTCTCGTCATTATCACGCAGGTGGTGGAAAACCAGCATCTGCACGCTGCCATGGGCTTCTTCTTGAGGCATTTTTCTGCCATTGAGACCTGCTACTGTACCTGGACTCTTGCAGGTACTTGGATGTGGTTTCCAGTAGCCTCCTTAGAGTGGATTGTTTGTATCTGGACTGAAGAAGTGGACGGTGTGGTGGGTGGGAAGTTGGCTGGATGATCAGGAACAAATTTTGTCAGTGTTACGAAGTCCTCCCTGCAAGGAGACTGATACTAGCAGCATCCCTCAGTGATCAGCAAAATTAAATTAAAAAAATCATTAAAAACTGGAAATTAAGACTGTTTCAGCTATTACATAGATTTCTTTTTCTGTGCAGGCTTCAACTTTTTACTAAAATTTACATTTTGGGCTTGATTCGGTTTTCTGCACAGAGGTGGCCACTGCATCCAACATGCTCTGTGGTAACTGAAACACACCTGTGGGAAAAGTGACACCAGAATCCTTGGGATGCATGAGTGAGACTGCAGGCAGGGAACCTCTGGGATGGTACAGGGCATCACCTTTCTCCAGCACTGCTGGGTATGCTGTCCAGGGGCCTCTTGAGCACAGCAGCACAATGTGTCCCCTTGGGTGCTGGCTGTGAGGTCAATTCTGACTGCTCAGTAGTGGGGAGATACTCTGAGGTCATGAAGGTCATCCAAAAGCTGCCCCCCAAAAGATGAAACATTTGGGTAGGTCAGGAGGAGCCTGGGCAAGGGAAATGGGAGATTTGAGAGAGGGAAGAGAGGCTTGGCCAACAGATACAAAATTTTTAAGAGGTCGAATGGCTTAGAGTGATGTTGGTGTGAAAATATTCATGTTAAGCCTGTACACTATCTCTAACCAGTAGCCTTAAGACCTAACCCAACCTCCTCAATGCTGTTCTTCACCCTGACAGTAACCCACAGGTGCTAACCTAAATGAGGTTAGGCTGTCCCAAACCTAAATCCTTGCATCTAAGCCAACTCTCAAACCCATAATCTCTTATCCTTACTATTATTCTGTTGCTCACCCTATCCCCTAGCCTTTATCCTTAGCATTAAAATGCTCGCCTTCTGCAATTTCCTTTCAGTATTCCATACTTGTCCACCTAATTGCCGTAATTTGATAGTGTAGTTAAGGAGGAAGAGATCAAAGTGCACCTAATAAAAATGATTTTATTTTAAAGGCTATATTTTATTACTTTTCAGTTTGTAGAAAAGGTGATAGAAACATTATGCAGTTGATGTTGATGCAGAGGATCTCCTCAGGAGGTCTGCACAGGTAGGAAAGGCAGTCCCTTGAGGTCTGACACTGTATGCATAACCTTGCTCCTCACCTCCCCAACCCCACCATCTCTGTCATTGGCCACTTGGGATTTACATCAGTTTTCCTTACATGAGACTTCTCCACAGCTCCATTGCACCATCTCCCACCCGATCTCCTTAGAGAACTGGCTGCACCCAGGCACAGAAGGATCTTTCCTATTTGCAAGCAGAGAATAGTAAAGCATGTCCTTAATCTCAGCGTACGACTGCTGCTTGACATGCTCATTGTGTTTTTATCTTTGAGAAACAGGTATTGTTGGCTTGGCTTGCACTTCTGTCCTTTTAATTCTTTTTAAGCCTTGGAGATTGAGAATGTGACAGGTCCTTTGAGGAGGGAAACAAAAACTATAGCAGACAGGAATGAAGAGGATTTACTGGGTAACCAAGATAGATGGAAGTTATGGGCCTTGTCAGGTATGACCAGAGCAGGTATTCCCCGGGACATGGTCATGATCAGGCAGGAGGCAAGCAGTCTGCTTGCTTTCACACATATCCCATGTAAGCATTTTGGACTATCTGACCCCCCACGCTTCCATAAAAAAAGAAAGACTTGCCATTCCTAAGACATGAATCACCCTGTATTTAGAGGAACAATTGAAAACCCAAAGGGAATAATTGTTTACAGACAGATCCAACCTGAGTGTGAGACTCACCAAGTTGTTCACTTGGGGGAGCCTCCCAGGATGACCTTGCATACTCAGAAGCACAGAATCATCATGGTTGGAAAGGACCTCTGAGATCACCGAGTCCAGCCATACACACACAACCCCCCTCCCCACCCCCCGCCCCGCTACAATCTCGGCCATTAGAGCATGCCACTAGAGCATGCCCTGAAAGGGTGTGGACTTCTGCCTTTGGCAGTCTGAGACCCATTGGGGGATGCCAGAAAGAGCATCTGGGGATTGTGCAAAACATTCTATGGGATGTCTAGGAAAGGATTTATAGTAAGCTGGACTGGGGAGGGACAAGTGTGGGAAAACCAAGGGAAAGGGGGATGAAAGGAGCTGGTCATGTGTAAACAAATGGCTGGTCAGGACACTTCCCTGGCCATACCCTGCACCTGGTTGCCTGAGTCTGTCCTGTCTTTTTATTAAACTCCATTTCCAACAACTTTCTAGTGTGAGGGGCTCTCTGCTCCTATGTACCAGGATGGAAGTCCAAGTGCCTGCCACTGGGGTGGGAACAAGTCATTGGAGCTCGTGTGCTCCGGGGGCAGAGAAACTGGAGACATTGGAGTGTGTGTGTGTGTATCATGTTGGTGTGCATGTCAGTGGGTGTAACCACTAGGAAACATCAAAGCAGAGCAGCCAGTGACTAGCAGAGGCCTGGGAGCCAGATAGTTTAAGTCTGGAATGTTGAGACAGTTGAGAGCCCAGAGCATATGCAAACTAACTACTGGGGAGAGAATGTGAACTTGTGGACAAACTGTGGGGTCTTGGGGGTCTGGTACTGATGAGACCATAGCTGTGCACCCAGAGAAGAAGTTGCCCTTTGTGGGAGAGAGCAGCAGGAAGGCATTGAGCTCTGCCTGGGGATGGGTGATGAGTCAGCTGAGAGCTGAGTGATCAACATGAGAGGGCAGAACAACATGGATAACATTCTGGTGGATGGATGTCTGCTCCAGACCTCCTCATCAGGAAGAGGAAGAAGAAAAGGCCTTCTTCAGAAATCTGGAAAAAGCCCCATGTTTGCAGGCCCTAGTCCTCATGGAGGACTTACACTATTCCAATAGGTATTGCTGGAGGGGCAACATAGCAAGGTGCAAGCCATCCAGGCACTTTTCGGGACGCATTGACAATATCTTCCTGAGAAGTGAGGTGAGGTGCCCTGTGGGACTTCATACTTACAATCAAGGAAAGCTGGTAAGGGATGTACAAGTCAGGGCTGAGAAGGCAGAGTTGAGGCTCCTGAAAAAATAAAGTGGCAAAGAGCGGGATTTCAGGAGAGAAGGCTTTGGCCTGTTGAAGGATCTGCTAGGAAGAATCCCCTGGGATACGAGTCTGCAGAGAAGAGGGGTGCAGAGAGCTGTTTGATAGTCACAGATCTCCTCTTCAAGAGCTAGAATGGCCCACTCTGAGATGTGGGAAGTCAAGCAAAGGTGGCAGGAGGCTGGCACAGATGAGAATGGAGCTCCTAACTAAATCCAAGCATGTCAGGGAAGTAAGAGAGATTGAAGCTGGTGCTTTCCAGCCTCAATGGTTCTGTGATTCTGTGGTGTTGTGTGCTTGTCTGTGCATGGGGAACTGTGTGAGGGGATCATGGGACCAGCTGTTGGACAGATGGAGGGCCTAAGACCAGCTCCTGGAGGGATCTGTGCTGTGTGCATACCTACATAGGCATACATTTACACTAACAGAGCCTATTATACAAACAGACCGAGCCTTGTTTACACTTGACTCCACTGGCCCTGGTTTTGCTTGTTTTGTACCCTCCTTTGATACTTCAGAGATAGGTGTCATGGTAATACCCGCCTGGGTCAGAAATTTTTAAAATGTACCTTCTTTTATTATCTTTAGTGTCCTGAAACTCCTCGTGCTGTTGTCATGTAAGAGACACCACCATTAGGGTAAGCCATCTCTATGCAGATGACCAAATGGAGCTTCAGTCCAGGGAGACCTTAAGAAACTCTGGGATCTATTCAAAAGAAGCCTCTTGAAAAAGAAGTGGCCAGTCCTGCACTGGGGAAAGAACAACCCCAAAATAACAGGGCCAGCTGGGACTTGAGGGGCTGAGCAGTGTCCTTGAGGAGAAGTACCTGGTCACTTTGGGGGATTCCATACAAGCCCGTGGTGTATATCACCATGAACATGGCCATCTGCAGACTGGGCTGCATTAGGAGGATTACCATTATCCATAGAATCATAGAATCATAGAAGGGTTTGGGTTGGAAGGGACCTTAGAGATCATCTAGTTCCAACCCCCCCTGCCATGGGCAGGGACAACTCCCACTAGAGCAGGTTGCTCAAAGCCCCATCCAGCCTGGCCTTGAACACTT
>JAOXNO010000010.1:8314502-8332006 GCA_028565335.1 Limnodromus scolopaceus | reverse complement strand
TTTTTATTTCTGTTGGTTGGACTAGATGATCTTAAAAGGTCCCTTCCAACCTAGGTGATTCTGTGATTCTGTGATAAATGCAATCTAAGTCTAAAACTTGGCTTTGCCCTGCATCCATCATTATCTGATACTCTATCATTATTGGAGCATTGGGTCCAGTTCTGGGCTCCCCGCTTCAAGAAGGACAGGGAACTCATGGAGAGGACTACAAAGATGATTGGGGACTAGAACATCTCTCTGCTGAAGAAAGGCTGAGGGACTTCGGTCTTGTTATTCTGGAGAAGAGAAGACTGAGGGGGGGTCTGATCAATGCCTATAAATACTTAAAGGGTGGGTGTCAGGACGATGCGGCCAGTCTTTTTTCAGTGGTGCCCAGGGATAGAACAAGAGTAAATGGGAACTTCTTATATTCAAGTTTGTGCCAACTCAAGATGAGGAGGAACATTTTCCCTGTGAGGGTGGCAGAGCCCTGGAAGAGGCTGCCCAGGGAGGTGGTGGAGTCTCCTTCTCTGGAGACATTCAAACCCACCTGGACACGTTCCTGTGCAACCTGCTCTGAGTGGACCTGCTCTGGCAGGGGCTGGGACTGGGTGATCTCCAGAGGTCCCTTCCAACCCCTGTGATTCTGTGAAAACTTCCACCCCTCTCGGTGACCGTCTCCCAAGAGCCCGGAGGAACGCGGGCCCCAACACACGCCCCACCGCGGGAGTGCTGCTGCGACAGGTGGAGCGAGCGGCGGGTGCTGCCCCCCACGCCGCCGGAGCCCCAGGCGCGCACGCGCTCGCGGCGGGCTGCCGTCGCCTCCCGTGACGCCATTAGAGAGGAGGAGTCCGCCCGCAGCCCTGGGTGGCGGGGACAGCGATGTGCGCCCCGTGTCATGTGTACATCACGTGACTCCGTCCCGGGGCGATGAAGTCACTGGCTGCTGGTCACGTGATCCTTGCCTACGCGCAGTGGGGCTGGGTGCAGATGGCGGACGCTGAGGCCGAGGCGGCTCCGCGGCCCGAGATGCAGCGGCTGGTGGCGGCGCTCCGAGCCCGCCTCTGGCAGCTGCAGACGGAGCTGCGGGAGCAGGAAGTGTCGGAGGCTTCGTCCCGGGCGTACTGTCGGGGCTTCTGCCAGGTACGCTGGTAGGGGCCGGGCTGGCTGGGCCGTGGCGCGGGCTGCAGGCCGGGCGGCGGGCCTGGGGCGGGCCTGGCGGGGCTTTCTCCGCCGCCGAGCGCGCCCAGCGCTGCCGGCGGCAAAGGGCTCCCCTTCCGGGGGCTCCGCTGGTTCCTCCGGAACTGCCGTTGGTGTGGGCCGGGGCTGGCGGCGGCGTGCGTCGCTACCCGCCGGGGAGGTGTGCGCATTGCCCCGGGGCTGCCTCGTGGGCGCTGCGCTGCCGGCCTGGGGCTGCGGCCCTGGCAGTGGGGGAGCCACTCGCCCTTCGACTCTGACAGGTCCTGGACAGGTGGCAGCCTTTGGGAGGTTCTTTGGGGGTTCTCTGGGCGGGCGGGCCACACTGCGCTCTCTCAGTGCAGTCTTGGCTCGGTTCCTAGAGCTCCGCTTTCCTGTTCTTTACATGCCCCGTGATTGTTGTGCCTTGACTGAGATATGCCATGGAATAAGCAATGCTTGATGGTTTGCGAAGGCCTGCAGTTCGCTAAAGTCATTGAATGAGCTGCAGTGGTCTGCTGATCCTGTCTGAATACTTGCTTAATGCAACTCAAGCTAAGGATCAGCAGTTTCTGAATCAAGCCACAAACTTCTAGAGGAAGAGCTGAACTTGGATTAAAGTTGAGGTGATGGAAATAACTTCCTATTAAGTAAACTCTTTAAATGATTAAATAGTTCTTGTTTCATTTATTGTGAACTCTAGGGTTGAATAATTGTTGTTGGGTTGCTGGGTTGAAGAACCATCCCTGTTGGATCTGAAGAGATTGTGGTATAAAAATAAAAACATCTATTTTACAAGCTAGTTTAACCACACCTCAGCTGATACAGCTACTGTGTTTACTGGCAAATGGCAAAATCAGATGCCAAATCAGACAAAAATTCCTGCTGGTGTGTTATAGGTGGCATTACCATTCCATTTCATATCCACAGGTTGTGTACTTTTACCGTGCTATTCTGGGAGGATGTTTAACTCATCGCTTTCCAAAACAACAAAGGGAGTTTGTTAGGTTTCAAAACTCTTGCTTCTCAAACTGCAGGATGCTGCTGCATAATGTTACATATGTCTCAAGTTAAGCATATTCTTAAGATCTGTGACCTCGCATTTACATGGAGACTGGTATAATGCGTGTGACATTCTCCATGTTTCAGGTTTTGCTGAAATTGTTTCCAGTGGAATCAGTTTGCATCAAAACATTGAAACAAATATTCAGCTAACACTTAGTGTAGAGATTGTCAAGGTGATCAATATATGTAGTGGTCAAGTCACCCAGATTAGTTTGGTGCTGATAAAGCTTTAGAGGTACTTGATGAATGGGGTTTGGTGAAATCAGTTCTGTTACCTAAAAAACAAACAGCAAAAAAAAACCCCTCACAACCTGTCCCACAAAAAATGCGGACCTCTTTAGGTCGTTGTGCTGTTATTGAGTGGTGGTCTCAGTTTAGAACACTGTGAGAGATAGTACAGATAGAAATTAAAAAGATCTGTTTTGGGTTGCCATCGGTTTGGGACATTTCTGATAGTCATGACTGTACACCAAGAGATATAGTGCAAAACATGAAATCGCTGGTCTGTCATGCAGCAGCTTCAATGGAGTATAAATTTGTGATGTCATTGTGCAGTCAAACCACTGTGGTTAGAATGTAATTTTACATCGTGATGTCTCTTTCTGACTGGGGATGTTTGTGAACGTTGCATAGAGTTTGAGAGATAAAACTTAAAAAGGTCTGCACCCAAGTAAAATTTAAGGAGCTGAATTTTTTATGAACAACTTGGAGGGTACTACTGGTATCTTCTTGTAAGCTCATTAAGCTACAGTAGAACATGCCTAGAGAGAAGCTGATTTGAACTGGGCTTAAATATAATCTTTGGGAAGTAGCTGCATCCTGTGAGGGTAGCTGAAATGTTTTAGGGCAGCAATGGATCTGCCATCCTGTGTACATCTGTGGCGTGGTCCTGAAAAGTGCTTTTGTTTTGCTGTGAAAGTTACTGAGGCTGTTGGTCCACAGTTTGTTGTGTCCCAAATCAGTAGCTTTCCTATGCTTTGAGCTGTCTGGATGCTCTGTTTTTCTACATGTAAACTTGTGCTGCCGTGTGCAGCTTTCCAGTAGCTCTTCCTGGGAGTGATGCCGGATGGCATAGTTTCCCTGAAGACCCTGGTTTTGAGGAGGGGGGTAAGATTGGTGTCCAGGATAACACAACAAAGAAACCTGTGAAGCATAAATAGTGGGTTCACTCTGCAACTTTATATTAGACAGGCGTGAATGCTTTGCATATTCATCTTGGGGGAAAAACATGTCTGTTTAGTGGGCTGTTTGCGTACATATTGAGCTCCCAGAATGAACAGTGTGTGTATTTGAGGTTGTACTGTATACTAAATATGAAGAACAATTAGCAGTGAAGTAGAGGTTTTAGGACATCAAAGCATTCCGTCTGCCAGTACCCAACACCTGTTGGCTTTCTGAAATTATTAAAGGTGACACGGTTAAGGACTGTCCATTGTAATCAGGTATGTTTTAGAAGAAATGGAAGGGTTTTTTTGTTAAACAGAGACTTAAAGCTGTAATAACAGGTCAGGCAAGTTTAACACATTTAAGTTGGTTCTGAGCAAAAAATTCATGCTTCCAAAGAAATGTAGCTAAACAGGTATTCCAGCACTGCAGGACGTGAGAATCTCTGCAGTGTTGAGGACCTAGGCTGGTCTGTAGATTACATGGCAGGCAGACATGTGTGCCCGGCCTCTGCTCTTTTCACCCCACTCACTAATTAGATGTATTATTTTGGTCAAAGGAAGGAGGACAGGATAAAATGTAGGTGGATGTGTGTTAACCAGACTTGAAATGTTAGAGTACTTCTAGTTACCTGAAGAGAGTAGTCATTGCTTATAAAATAGTTACTTTATTGTTAAACATGTAGATTTTATATTTCTGACAAGGTTAAAATTGTCTAATTTTATCTTGTATATAAACTCCAGGAGAAGTCTTTAGTGGACTACTAAAACTTATTGCTTGTGAAATGGCAGAAGGGTGTTCAAGAGCCTCTGTAATACAGTTACTGCGTTTTGCTTATTTGACAGTATGCTAATAGCATAATAATGTTCAAAACTACATATCTTTTATTAAAAGCTTGAATTTCAGTCTTTTGCCTTGAATCTGTCATATACACTGAAACCATCATTGCTCATCTATTTAGGGAGAAATTTCTGATAAATGGCTACTCAATGAATTGCTAATATTAGCTGTAAGACTTGGATCTCAATGCTAGGATTGCACTCAAGGGTGCACTGTTTTCTAGTAAGTCTATTTAATCTTAGGAAATATTCTACCATGTTTTATTGTTTATGCGGACCAGATAGTTTATGAACTAAGTGTCTGTTTAAATAATTGAGTAATAAATTTCGCTTTTTTTAACAGTGGTTTTAATGGATGTATTTTTAGAAAAGTGCAGATTTGTATATTTGATTTTCCATTTCTTAGTCAGCATAATGATAGAGTTACTGTAGGGCTTACTAAACAGATGACTTTATGATAGTCATCAATGGAGTATCTCTAGGGATTATAGCCTGACAGCCTTTGAATGTAATTTAGTGCTTCTAATGTCACATATAATTTGAGTTATATTATCAAATCCTTCATTAGTCTGTTAGAGAAGCACTTAGACTAGTTAGTTACTAGTCATTCATTGCTTCTGCTAATGATCTTTGTGCTGTGTTTAAGGATGATTTCTGTAAGCGTCTAATCTTCCCTCTCCCACCCTCCTTACATCTTTATTAATATTGTGTGGCTTTTTGGAGAGCTTGTAACTTTCATTAACCTATGATACTGAGTTCTAGGGGAATAATCTACAAAATGGTCTTGATTTGTACTGATTCTTAGATGGTATTTTTTTATAGATTTTTTTCTGTTTGTTTCTTAAATTTCACAAATGGTTGTGCCAGTCTAGTGGATGTTTGCTGCTTTTGTTTTTGTTTTTTTTAATCTTAGGACTAGTATTACATGGTTAGATCACTGATACAACATCAGATAGCCCACAAAATAGTGTGTAGCTGGCCACTTGTTTCTTGCTGTATTGGAAGTTAGGCTTTGTCTCAGAAGTTTCTGGCTATTGTAATAACTGCACTTGGTTTTAGTAAGCTTGTTGTAGGGTCTGTTCAGTCATGTCCTCCTTCCAGTCATAACCTGGTACGATCATCTGTTTGTTTAAGGGGTTAAAATAAATTGGTTGTGTCGGAATCCCAACTTGAATTTGAAGCTTGGTATGACCTGATCACCCTTTTAGTACAATTTGGCTTGTGTTGAATTCCAGGGTGGGGCAATCTGAACTTTTTTTTCTTCCACACAGTCTTGGCCCTAAGGGTTCCAAAAAGCACAGTCTTTATCATTGTTTTTTATTTTATTTGCAGCTGGCCTTAATCAACAGTGGTACGTTGTTTGGTCTAGGGAGGGTACAACATGAGAGAGGGATTGTGACTGGTGAGAGCATCAGCATGAGCGGTCTGGAGTTGTAGGAGGGTGTAGAGAAGGAATGTTACTTTTGAAGCAGCTGTCAGTAGAGCTAAGATGTCCTGAGCTCAGTGCCTTGCTTGCTCTCAATATTACTTTGTAACCTGTAAGAAAATAACATGGTAGTGTACCGGAGCTTTAAAAAGCTTGAGAGACGCAACTGTTGTCCCTGTGCTAATTTTTGAAACTTATTTTGATTTATCTTAAAACTGGCTAGACTTTACATTGCTTTTTCAGTACTGTGCCCGGGTAATGTAGAATTACTATGGTCAAGCAGTGAAATCAAGGGTAATTTTGCATTTGAAAAATGACTACGTAATGGTCTGATCTGGGTTTTGTATCCCCTTATAATGGATTCACGTTTACTGTATGAGTAATGCATGTATCTTTAAAATACTACAGCTGGAATAATGTTCCTAATTTTGCACTTCTTTCCTATTCTTCTGCATTCTTACTAGTCATAAAGATTCCAGTGTTACATATGTGGTTCTATCTCCATGGCAGAACTTCTCCCTGAATTTTTATCTTAACACTTCACATTTCTGTCAATTGCGTCTAGCTTGTTCCCTAGTTGAAATTCTTCATCAAAATAATGAAATAAGTGAAAATATTTTTGAATAAAAGGGAGAACTTCTGTTGAGGAGAAAACTTACCATTTTTAAATCTCCTTCAGTGTAAAAACTTCTCACTTTCAGAATTCTTCTGCTGTCCATGCTTGATACTGCATATTGATATTTATTTTTTGGATAAAAGTGTGCTATGAGAACTTCTAATGATAACTCATTTTCTTTCAGACACTACTTCAGTATGCTGGCAGTCGGGGTGCATCGGAACATATTTTACCTTTTTTGGAAGTATATCGAATCTCCATCCAATGCTTTGCTAATGCACGACCTTACTTGACTACAGAATGTGAAGATGTTCTTTTGGTACTTGGCAGGCTAGTGCTGTAAGTTTTAAGTTGGTACATTAATATTAAAAAAAAAAAACCCAAACCCAAAAAACCTCTAAATGAAAGGCCAAATTGTTGAAATAGTGTAATATTTCATTTAACAGTTATATTTATTATCTATTACATAGTAGATGTCTTTAATACTTTTTTTAATCATACCACAAAAATGTACTTGAGCATTTTGTTAATTAATATGAAAAAGTGGTAAGTCTTTGTTCTTCTTTATTTGGGTAAACATGCAGGTATTAGGAAGGTTCTGTTCTTTAGCATTCTGAAAATTATTATTATTTTCTGTAGTGCAGTCCTCATTAAACAGAAACTTTAATATTAGACCTTCATGCATGGATTAACAGTTCTGCAGTTGCTGTTTTCGTGTGTCCTCTCGCTTGTAATGCAAAGTAGTTCTGAACATGCCCCTTTCTGAAAAGGAGAAGCTGTTTTGTGTTTCTGGCAATCTAGCTGTGTGTGAGTGCTGTCACTGTAGGATAGCAAAAGGTAAGAGTAGTTCAACATGAGCTCTTTCACAGGTGTCTGCAGATATGACTTAAAGATCGTAATTCTTCAAACAAGAGATAGTCCTATTTTACAGTCCATCAGCTAAACTGGAATAATTTGTAGTTTCTCAAAGTCTGTTTGAATGCAAAGCAGCTATTTGGAATTGAAGAGTATGGCCTGAGGGCGTTCATCTCCATTGGAGTATAACTAGTTACTACCGTTAGTCTAAAAGTGATAACTTGGTCCTTCTTGTTGATAAGGCTTCATTCAAGGGGGGAGGATGAAGATCTAGAACCTTGAATATAAACATTTTCATAGAATAAAAGTAATTCTGTGGCACTTTTTCAATTGGCTGGTTTTTGTTATCAGTAGTTTACTTGCTCTATGGTCTAAAGTCAACTGTTAGGATTTTGCAATTAACTCCTTGGTCGAATACTTGGTTTGCGATGTGCTGACTTGCAATGTAAATCAACAGCTCAGAAACAGATATCTTCGTATGATGCCTTGGATTATTTTTTTGGAGTTATGAGAAAAATGTGACCTTGGAGTGGTTTTGTGGTTTGTTTTTTTTTTAAACCTGTTAAGAAGGGAAAATGCATGAAAAATCAAGAATGCATGAAATCAGGAAAAGTCTGTCTTAAGTTCTTAACATGGAAACTGAGGACTTAAACTGCTAAAGTACTGGTAAATGATGCATATTTTGCCAAAAATTATATCCTAAGTGCTTTTGCAGACTGTCCCTTTATGGGTAGGATATTCTCATCTTCGTCATATTATCATTAATTAGCTTGTGTATTCTATTGTTTCCCACTCATGTCACTTAGTTTGCCTTTCACTGTCTTTGTGTGCAGGTCATCCATACCCGGAGTACTTCCTATATATTTAGGCAGTCATACTTTGGGGCGGGAATCCCAATTCTGTGTCAGATATGCTTATCATTGCTTTTCTTTTGTTGAGAAAAATCAGAATATTCTGCTTTTGCTAATATGATTTCTTCCATTTTTCAGTGTGAGGAGTGAGTGTGTTGTGCCTTGTATATTCAGAAAACTGTGGCGGAGGACAGTAGAGAGGCTGACTTGCTGGAATCTCCACTGTTCTTCTTTTGATTACATATGAGAGGAATCTGAAGAATGAAAAGATAACAAGTGAGGTCACAGATAGGGTGAGGGAAATTGCATACCTAGCTGAACTCTCCCACGTTTTTCTTTTACATAAGTTTCCAAGGGAGAGACAGAGAAGTTAGAGCAGGGAATTAAAGATAAATTAAGTTCCATGAAGGAGGGAGAATATTACCTGATTAGGGACATGAAAGCATACTGTTTCCATGTAACTGATTTTTGGGGAGACAACTCGGTTACCCTCAGCTGTTGTACATGCTGTATATTTTCAGACTTGAACTCTGATGAGAAATTAAATGAGCAAGCTTCCCGTTCTAAAGCACGAGTGCTCTGCTTACTATTGAAATCCTCTCCTTCCAACATCCCTCCAGGAGAAGGGGGAAAGAACTTCCTCCTCCTGATGTACTTAGTGGGGTGAGCCGGTAACAGCAATACTCAGTATACTGTGTCTTCCCCTGCCACGTGACTAGGTCAATTATGTGTTCACAGTGTATCTGACATGGTGTAGGTACTGTGCTGCCCATAAGAAACATCATGCTGGTGCAGTATGAGATGATGTTGATACACTGTCTAACCGTAGGAAATAAAAGGAAAGCTTGGAGTGGTTGGTCTTGTAGTTTACAGAATTGGCAAATGATTGAGGAGGAACAGGAATGTTCTTGGCCATGGCTGTAAAAGGATTTGGTCAAGTAGAACGCGGACTGCTTGTTTCTGCAGCCATGAAGCACGACACATGCCCCTTAGCCCCCAGTATTACTATACCAAAGGTATTGCCTCTATAGAAGAATTAATAAAGAATTAGCTATATCAAAGGTGTCATTCACCACAAATCTTGAGCAGCACTTGAAGCTGATTGTTCACTCGTGCTTCTCTAAGTGCTGCTTTTTTTTTTTCCTGAGGATACTGACTACCATCAGTATGAAAATTTTACTTCAATCTGAAAATGGTTTATATTGTCCTAAAATTAATAGATTAAATTAACAAAGTAGAAAGAATGTTCCTAGTTCATGTTGTGTTTGTCAGTAGCTGTTATTTGACTGCTTTTCCTGTTTGCTCTGATGACACTGGTCTGAAAGGGATTCTAGCATCGTTTTCTACATCTTTGAGAAGATGTTTATATGCTTTTCAACCACAAAAAGAGAAAGGAGAACTGAATGTTGTATGGTCTAAGTAGCAAAACTGGATTCAGCTGATAAGACCAGTCTACCTCGAACTGCTTGAGCTGTATCTCACCTACTGGTGGTATCTACTGAGTCTAACACGCCTTGCTTCCAGGAAGAGTGTGCTTGCTTCCCATAACACCATGTGAGGAGGCACATATGATGGTTTGCATTTCCCAACCCAATAAGTTGTTGCAGTTTGAGTCACTAACTTGCATTTACCACTCTGCTGTCTCATTAAGAGCTAATGCAACTCTTAACAAATGCAGGATAAATCCTGGCAACAGATAAACTATTTCTGCTGATTATCCGATATACAATTTGTCATCTTTTTAACTCTAAAAAGCTTAGGATAAAAGTTTTCTAATACAATCTAAATAAACACAATTCTGGAAGCTTTTAGAATTTATTTTTTAAAATTTCTGTCTTAAAATACTAGTGAATGAGTTATAAAGTGATTATAGAGTAATTGTATGCAAATAATGGGTTTATTTTTCCCTAGAGTTACTCCTTCCAAAATAAAGAAACTCAAATCTAGGAGACCATCTCCTAAAAGATATTTTGAAGTTGAGTGTTTGAGATGAATGATTTTATTTTTTTTTTTAATAATGGAAAAGTTTGAGCACCCATTGCAGTTTATTTGCAAAAATTGTGATTAAAGTTTGGAATTGAGTTTTGTGTAGGTATGTATTGTGGTACTGGTAGAGAGGGTAGAAAGGCTTGACTTCATTAAGCGATCCTGGCATTTTGATTTGTGGTCTTAGCCTAAATTCCATTTGATTGCATTACAATAAAGAAGGAAATGGGCTTTTAGGGATAGAGGTGTGTTTTGAAGTATTGTACAAGAACCAAAAGGAAGAATTGAGCTAAATGGCCATTCTTCCCCTGCCAGCGAGAAAGGGTGACTAGCCTATATGCAGTTGTGTGTTTGAATCAATTCTTATAACAAAAACTTAGGCTATTGACTTACAATTCTAATTATTTTACTGCCAACAAAATTGTAGTTGGAGTGTCCTGAATATTACTTTTGCAGTTGTGCTGTGAGTTGTTCTATGTGGTGGTGATACACTTGAAGCTCCAGATTCCTCATGGAGTGATTTCCATGGAGTGCTTGGTGTTGGGATCCTTAGGAAGACTTAAGGGCTCACAACAAAAGAATTTTTGGTTCTTGGTTCAGCCCAGTCCTGTGTTACTACAACAGATGATAAAATATTAAAAGGAATTAGAAGAGTGGAACTAGATAGGACTGGTTGACTGTACTTAAATCTGAAAATGAGGTGTGCATCAAAAGGCTCTTCAAAAGCATGCTGACCATGAAGTTTGCAAATGTTTTATTTGGTCTCTGTATGACATGAATGAAAATTGGACACATACTTAGTGATTTTTGGGGGTTTATTTTTGGGTTTGGTTTTCTTTTGTTTTGGGGAGTGGGTATTGCTTATGTTTAAATTCAGCTGCTGTGAGACTTTGTAAATTGTTTTTGATAGTGTAGTAGCAACCATCTGGGTCTAGGCATCTGAACTGGTGAATTGACTTGTATTGTCAAGCTTGAGTACAAGGGGAAAAAAAGTCGTGATTGTTCTATAATATTGAGACTTTTTCATGGGCATAGTAATGATTGAGATTCTAGTGCCTGATGATGTAAATAATTACTGAATGACAGTGACAAAGGCTGTCATATTTTCTGCCTCATAGAACGCTTAGAGCATTTAAAGGAACAGGATTGGGCAGAGAAGTCAGATTTCTGAAATGTGAAAAGGACGACCAGGTGTTAATTCAGTATTTGCCTGCTTGATTATGACTGCTGAATCTGGCTAAAAACTGATTAGGTAGTTTGCAGGTAATTGTTCAATGTATTTATCAAAAGTCAGGAGGATGGGGAAAAGGAAAATACTTCTATTTGGGTACTAAGCATTTTTGAAACTCATCTTTGCTTTATGGTCATCTCTTCCTTTTTCCCTTCCCCAAGCTAAGCTCTTCTGTCTATGGTAAGACTGAATGTGTTGTCCTGTTGCTCTTCTATTTAATATTGGGGAGTGGAGGTTTTGAATTAAAAATAGCATGAGTTGGAACTATGTAGCAACGTAGGTGTGGCTTATAGCAATTATTTAGTGCATTTATTGTATGTGGGATCTTAGGTAGACCCGCTCCGGCGGGGGGGTTGAACTAGATGATCTCCAGAGGTCCCTTCCAACCCCATATGATTCTATGATCTTAAACCAGTTTTCTTTCCTTACATTGTCATGATTTTTGAGAACATTTTTGGTGTTTGCAAATGTTCTGAATCTCTAGACAGTGTCATCAGTTAACCCATTTAGAAAAACTAACCAATTGTTCTGTGCAGCAGTTTAGGTAATCCATATGTCCTGTATAAGGTTAGATAGCCCCTATTTGAGAACAATATAGGCAGTAGTCCTGCCATTGCTTTGTCTCCTAGAAAACAGTGATTCTTGTTCTCCCTGAAACGAGATGAATGTGCTAAAGACATACAGTTGTTCCTGTTTTGTTTCTGAAAATTGACCTGATGGTCTAAAAGAAGAAATATCAACTAGGTCTTGCTTCCCCCTTGTTTTTGGAATCTGAACTTATGTATGGAAATATATTCCAATATAGGTCTCAAATTTGCTGGATATTTCAGAGCTGTTAAAACTATGTGAACCCTTCCTGCTTTTCTGAATTTTCATTTGGAAAACCTGATACATGGCAGAAGTTCACATGCCACTGTGATGGGACTGACTCAAATACTGATATTAATCAGTGACAGTGTTGAAAATGGATGTAACAAAAAATCAAGACTGGGTGGCTAGGGTCCTATTTTTAAGCAGGAGCTTGGCTTAGTGAAGAAATATGGAGATGTTCTTCACCTTTTGTGTAGAGAACTGAGCTATGCATGTACAGCAGCTCCGTGAATTAACAGTCTGGGAATTCTACAATATGATTTGTTTAACTCTGACTTCAATTTGAATATCTTTAATATGCATATCAATGTGGGTGCGTTGTTTTTTTTTATTTGGTAACTCTTGGGCTTGTTGCAGTTTGCACCATAGGTATTTGAATGTTTCCCCTGTCCCATGCTATCAAAGACTTATAGGGTGTTTTTAGGAATCTATTCTGCGGGTCCATTTCTGTGCTGATGCACCTCTTGACATAGCTTGTCAGTCTCTTGCTTTTAGGATACTGTTAGGGATCTGTTCTCTAGATCCATTTCTGTGCTGATGCATGTGTCTTCTTCTGTCAAGGTGTTCTTTAGTTCTGTTTTCTTACATATGTCAGCACTGAAACTTTAAGCTAGGTAGAGCTGGCTTTCATTTTCCCTCTAGGCAAGGAGACCATCTTGGGGTCAAATGAGTTTTATTCAGAATGGATATTAGGAGTCCTTTGTGAGAGGAAGGAGCGGAAATTCTATAATGCAGTGCTCCTGAGCCATGTTGAATAGACTACCTTGGATTACAAGAGTAACTGCAATCTTATCCTAGCAAGGTTGTGCATAGAGCACTCTTTCCGTATGGTGACTCATGCCTCATTCTGGGGCTGTTTTTGGCCTTTTAACTGATTTGTGCAGTCAAACATGTTTCAATGTTACTGTCATTTCTTATCTGAATGCTAAGTAATGTGTGCCACATGTCATTTAATGTAATAGCAGAATGCGTTCAGGTAGCTTGCTTACTTGCCTCTTACTTTTCCAGGAGTTGTTTTGAGCTACTGCTTTCAATTCCTGAAAGTGAATTGCCGCATGAGGTGTGGTTAGAATTCCATCAGTCCATACAGGTAAGTGTTCTGAATTCCTTTTTTACAATTTACATATTTTATTTTTTTAAAAAATAAGGCTGCTGTTGTGCTCCTGGTTTTGGTTTGGTTTTTTTTTTTCCTACCATTCCCCTGAATTCCACCTGTCCTGTGTTGCTGTTATCTAGGCAGCAAGAATTTCTGAGTGGCAGAAGACTAACTGAAACATCAGCATTGGCAGCCTTAGGCCTACCAGCTGATTTATAACTACACAATCAATGGCACCTGCAGCAAGAGACCTGTAGTAAATCTTGATCTGTCTAATGGTTTGTATGAGTGAAAGACTGAGTTAGATGGAGTGATGTAACAGCTCTAAAGTATTACTTTGAAGATGACTAAGAAAAGCTTTTGGGGACATCTGTGTGGCAAGTTAGTGTCTACACCTGATTTTAGAGGGATGAAATAGTGGGACAGGTCTTTAGTCCAGGTAGCTCCTAAAAGTGTTTCTTCTGAGGTGGTGCTGAAACAAGCTCGTAGTACTGCTATTCCTACACTCAAACGAAGATGGCTACTGTAAACTATGTAGGAGGAAGAAATGTTTTTTCTGGGTTTTAGTCTGAAAGTAGTACCTAGCTGTCTGCAAGGACTTGTGTTCCTTGTGGAGCTGTAAGACGGGAGTCTTGCTGTGTTCATATTAATAGACCCTCCCAGGACCAGGTACTGATGCTGCTATTCCCTGTTCGAAGTAGTTCGAAGGAAGGAAACTTAGACCTTGTAGCTGTCCTTGTGCAGATCTTATCCCAAGACTTTATACCCCTATGACTGGGGATTTCCTTAGTCCCTGGGGCTCGGCAGCGGCAGCTGCTGCAGTAGCTCTGAAGAAGCAGGCATAAAGGTTCTGAAGGAGCTTCTACTTTTGTTTCTCCTGCAGTCAGGGGAATTGCACATGTGGAAACTCTTCAGTAGACTGAAGATGAACAAACCTGGTACTTTAAACTGAGAGAAACAATCTAGAGCTTTGTAGTCCGGCTTGCAGCAGAAGGGACTGAGGTGGTCTGTGACTGGTGTTTTCAGATGTGGACAGACCTTCTTTTCCTGAAATAACCATGACCTACTTACTGCTATGGCAACCCTAAAAACAGTTGGGTGTGTTGTGTACTATGTAGTAGAAAGAAATGCAGTAGGTACAGTTTAAACCCTATGGTCTTAGTGGTGTCAAATATTTTTCCTTTATTTTGAGTGCTGGTGCATAAGTCCTGTAACTCCCTTGGTGACTGCAGCAGGTGATGGCAGACATTGCAGCACTCCACAGAATCACCCAGGTTGGAAGGGACCTTTTAACATCATCTAGTCCAACCAATGAAAAAAAACCAAAACAAAAACCAAACAAACAAACAAAAAAAACCCCCACAAACACACCACCAACCCAACACTAATCCATATCCCCGAGCACCATGTCAACTCGTCTCTTGAATACCTCCAGGGATGGTGCCTCTACCACCTCCCTGGGCAGCCCATTCCAATGTCTGACAACCCTTCCAGTAAAGAAGTATTTCCACAACCAAGTCTGAAGGTTTATCAGTTTATTTAGATAATACCCAGCTATGCCACCTATTACACTAAAATAGTCTGTAGCTATTAGCCATGATGTTGCAGAGGCTACCTGTTCATTTGTGGAGATGCCACAGATAAGGTTGGTCAGCCACAGGTTCATCTTTTGTGTTAGTGCTGATGGAAGAAGTTTGAATTTACTGTTTCCAAGGTAGCTCTTAAATTTGCTAATCCAGTTGTCATTGGATACAGAGGAGTGAATCAAGAATCATAGAATGCCAGGTTGGAAGGGACTTCAAGGATCATCTGGTCCAACCTTTCTTGGCAAAAGCTCCCAGTGAAGACCCAGCACTGTCCAGCCAAATCGTAAAAGTGTCCAATGTTGGGGAATCCACCACTTCCCTGGGGAGATTATTCCAACGGCTGATTGTTCTCGTTGTGAAAAATTTTCCTTTTGTATCCAATTGGAATCTCCCCAGGAGTGACTTGTACCCATTACTTCTAATCTTCTCCATGTGGCTCCTTGTAGAAAGAGAGTCTCCATCTTCTCTGTAGCTAAAATACTGGAACATGGTGATAAGGTTTCCTCTAAGCCTTATGAGCTTACCATGTATTTGAAGACACATAGTAAGTTTGTAACCGAGATGGCCTATGCCTGAATCAAGATGTTATTTCATATTCAGAGAATGGGCGGGCATATACAGGCTTTTTCCCATTATGGCAGAGGTATAAAGCAGCTCTAGGTCTGCAAGGAGAATTCTTGTTACCAAGGAGAATAATTTCTATGATGTAACAAGCATGTGCATTTCTAAGTTTCTGAAGCAAGTGATTGAGCTTTGATATTTCTGTCAATAGAGAGTTTTTAGTTGGATGAGATTATTTTATTCAGGCTGAATATGTTGGAAGGAAACTATTAAATTCCAGGGTGAGAAAGGTGACACAAACACGGATCTCTCAAGTCAACTTTTAGAACAGAGGGAAAATTCAAGATGTGCTGCTGTTACACTTGGCTTTTTTTTTATTGAATTTCTGAAACTGTGGCTTCTGAGTTTAGCACTCATGTAATGCTCCCCATAGTAAAAGATTTGGGCAAAGCTTAAACACGGGAGTACTCTGAAACCTTGCTGAAGAGGTCTATGGACTTTTACAAACAGGTGCTGAAGAGGTCTATGGACTTTTACAAACAGGTGCTTCTAATGAGATTTTGAAGTAGCACTCTTGGAGAAATATGAGAATGGGAACATTTGTAACCTGCCCTGGAATATAGTAAGAACTCATTCCTCATGAGAGAAGAGGAGAGTAACAGAGAAGGAGTATGCGGTCATATAGTGGGCAATACAGACCTTCAGGCAGGAATCACTTGTAGGCTCTCACGGGAGGACTTGTAGCTTTAAAGCCTGTGACCATGTTAATGTCCCAATCTCCAGACAAATCCAGTAGCAAAGCACTGCAAAATTATCTGTCCCAGACTGACAGATGTGAATGTGCTTATTCCTTTCCTAACAAAAGGGGTGAGTGTGGCTGATGAGGAATATAACTCCAAATGTAACTGGTAGTTGCAGCAAATGTGGGACAGGTAATTGTTGCTCTGTAACAATCTGCACAGATAGTGAGAATCATTGAAACTTGAAATAATTTTTCATCCCAGGAGTGAAAAAGATAAGGGCTTGCATTTCAAAGCAGCCCTTTGTCCGTCCGGTGTAGGGACGGTTCTAAAGCTGAAAATGGAGTGTCAGATGTCAGTGAAACTTATATAAAAAACACTATCAAAGGCTTTATTTGGTGTCTAAACCTGTTTATTCTTTCATCCTAAATAACAGTAGTTATGCCCTGCAGTTTTCCTTACATCTAAGCAGAAGCAGAGACGACCTGTGTGAAATGAAAACAAAATGTGAGATTCTATGGCAGGAGTCTTGGCACAGATTTCGTACAGTGGCAGCAGGCAAAAGGAAGTGGACGTGGGTGGGGAAATGCTGTAAAGTACAAGTGAAAGGGTTGGGGCAGAATTACAACAGGGCCCTTGATATAGGTAAATTCAATCTGGCGGAGGAACCCAGCGGATAGGTACTGTGAGGATGGATGTCATCTGGCCAGTTGATGAAGATGAAACGGTGTGTTTAGTGGGAGTAGAGATGTATTGTCATGGGAATTTAATATAGATTGTGGAACAAGGATTCCTTTCAAGCCTTACAGAAATTGCCAGGACTGAAAAAGCGTGAGATCTATATACTTAAATTTTGCATTAGATTTCTTCAAATACTTTTGAAGTACTTGTAGTAGATTTTTGTAAATATTTCCATTAATATTAGCTGTATCTTTTTCAGTATGACCAATAATTAAAGGTTCAGCTAAGCATCTAGAATAGAAGCAGAGTTTATTGTCAGTACTTAGTTACTTATGCTACCTATGCTGGTGAATTTCGTATCTGGTATTTCAGTATTGATGGTCTGGAGTCCCCCATATCAGGAGGACATGGACCTGTTGGAGCGGGGCCAGAGGAGGCCACGGAGATGCTGGGAGGGCTGGAGCGCCTCTGCTGTGAGGACAGGCTGAGAGAGTTGGAGGGGTTCAGCCTGGAGAAGAGAAGGCTTCAGGGAGACCTTAGGGCCCCTTCCAGTCCCTAAAGGGGCTCCAGGAAAGCTGGGGAGGGACTCTTGATCTGGAAGGGGAGCCACAGGATGAGGGAGAACGGTGTTACACTGAAAGAGGGGAGATTTAAATGAGGTCTGGGGAAGAACTTCTTGGCGGTGAGAGCCTGGCCCAGGTTGCTCAGAGAAGCTGTGGCTGCCCCATCCCTGGAGGGGTTCAAGGGCAGGTTGGAGGGGGCTTGGAGCAACCTGATCTGGT
>JAOXNO010000010.1:8267769-8303728 GCA_028565335.1 Limnodromus scolopaceus | reverse complement strand
CAGCCATTCTCCGCCCAACCTGTATTTGTGCCTGGGATTGCCACGTCCCAGGTGCAGGACCCTGCACTTGGCTTGGTAAAACTTCATGCAATTTGCACGAGCCCACCTCTCCAGCCTGTCCAGGTCCCTCTGGATGGCGAAGCCAAATCCAAGTATCTGCCTAAAACATTGCTTCTTAGTGAGTGTCTGGCTTTTGTGACAGTTGTAGAAACTGTGGTTTGGTTTTTTCCTTGCTTTCAGGATATCGAAGAGCAGATAGACTTGAGAAAAGTTTCATCTTTGTGGCCTGTTGACATGCAACATAGCTGCCTAGAAAAATCTAAACGATATTTCTACCAGCTTTGTAAGCTATCTGAATGTGTCATCTTAGCACCCAAGCAGGATATTTCAGTATTGGTAGAGTGCTTCCAAGTCGCAATGCAGGGAACAGCACGTAGTATTAGAGCTCGTGTGGTATGTGTTGATGTAGAAAGAGAGCAAGAGCACCACATGAGAGTGTTCTCTTGTTCCTTCTGTCCAGGTTTGCAGCAAATACTGTCAAAGTGGTAGATCAAAGCAGTAGTGTTATTAGTAACGGAAATGCTATTGCAAGAGTGGAAATAGAAGTATTTAATAGCTACAAACACTCTAATGCTTCAGTAGTTAAATAATTCTGTGCCCTCGTATTACAGAGGATGGAGGGTTCTTTTATTTGTTTGGTTTTGTTCTTGTTAGCCTCTTGAGAGGTTAAGAGCATATTGAACAGATACTGAAGATTTGCAGGGGGTTGTAGGAGAGAACATAAGGCTGGGAAAGAACGTAGGACATAGGATTCAGCCTCCTGTAACTGTTACTAGCTATTCAATAGCATTTCAAAGAAATCAAAATAATGCATATTGTGAGTCACCATGAGTCATAGAACTCTTAAAATGTTGGAGGGAGAGAAGTAGATTGAGGGCATACATAAACTTTACTCTTCTGAGAAGGCAAGGTGAATGTGCCAGACTTGTATACCCTGCACGCTGATGCATGGCAAAATGAAAACTTGAAGAAATCCTGCTCTCTCTCCCAACAAATGGCATGGAAAATCTTTTGACTTCTGAATTGTGCTTGTAATGTAAGTGGTTTATCTTCTTGACATCATCAGACAAGTGTAATTCAGTGACTACAGAAGTTATTGCTGAAATACCGAATAATCCATGAAGCTGTGTCATACCATGTTATCATTAGTAAAATCTTATTGGTTGTGTTTTACTTCAAATTCTTTGTTCAGTGCCTCCTTTTCTCTGCACCAGGGAGTCAGATGCTGCTGTTGTATTGTTTGGCTTGCAGAAGGTCTGTCTGGGTAGCTGGAATTACTCTTTTGGCCTTGTATAGGACATGGCTGGAGCTGGGATTAAGTGACTTTAAATGGCTACTGGTTTAACTTCATAGTTGTTTACCTTCAGAATCATGTCAAGTAAATGCTTGTAGCTGTAATAGGAGTTCATAAGTCACTGATTAGTTACTAGGTTTGTCTTCCTTCTACTTGTGGCACCACTTGGATCTGTGTGATGTTCTCTTTTGACTGCCAAGCTCCATTTGATAGAAACAGCAGGAATCAAAATGCAGTTTCTACAGGTCACAGCAGGGATGACAGTTCTGCTGCTCGATGTGTTGAGGAAGGGCTGCAGAAATAGAGCTCTAGCACAATAGTTTTTCCACTTGTTTTAGTCAAACTGCCATTTTATCCTTCGGTACAACAACAGTGTTGCAGAGTGTCTTCTGAAGTGTTGTTGTAAACGAATGCTATTTTAGTCATCTAAAACTTAGTTTCTTTGAAGAGCTTGTATTTCGTGCTTTCTGGTTTTTTGTGATGCGTGTCTGAAAAGCATTCCTAGTTTTTGCTGCTGTGGGCCCCTGCTAAGTCAGATGTGCGAGGAGCTCAGCTGGAGCTTTTTTTGTGAAATGGTAGTTCATGTTAATGATCATCAGATCATTACTTGAATTGAAGATTCTGAAAATGCGACATGTTCTTGTCTCTTTTGATTAAAGTTCTTAATGTTTTTTTTAATTTCTTTTTTATTTAGTGCACTGGCCCTGAAAATGAACTGATATCATCTGTAAATATGGCTTACCAAATTTGTTTCAGCAAGATTTTTATAGCAGCATAGGTTCTGTATGCTGCTTCTATGGCTGTTAATAAATTAAACTGCCATGTGTCTAGCATGGTTGTTGCTGTTTTGTGCTGTCAGCTGCCTTAAGATGGTTGTTTTGGGCGTGAATATTTGCTTGAGGAAAGGGCTGCAGAAAACATCATTGCTGCTTATGCCTTTTAGATGGCTAAATGATACGAGCATCCCAAAGCGAGCATAATAGATGCTGTTCAGCAGTCTTGACCTCCAATGTTCTTCAATTCTATTCTAAAGCAAGCTAGCTTTAATACTCTTATTTCAAGATAAATTTTTTTTTTTTGGCTTAACAAATACATCATTCAGAAAGACCAAGAGGGTTAGGGTGAACTTGTTCCTGTGTGCAGCAGATGAATACCAACATCTTGGTATATTTCTGTAGACATGAGTTGATTTGTAGGAAAGCTGGGAGAACTCTCCACCACACTGCTACTGTAAAATATACAGACCTCAAGGTTATTCGTGCATACTTAACATACTTGAGTGGACTTCAGCACATTGTTGTCCTGTTCCAGAGGTACTTTCAGTGAAAATGCTCACCCAAAATGCTTGTTTCTCTTGAACATTTCTCATAGTGGCTGCAGTGTCTTTTCATATCTTAATGCCATTCATGCTTTATAAAGGCTATATTCACAATATTGGGGTATAACTTAAATTCATCTTATATTGCCAGGTGGTTTGGGTGAGAAGGGAAATCTCTTATCCTTACTTTTTGATCCTGGGAGAAGAGAGCCCATTAGATATGTGTGGAGTTTGAAGCTGCACTGACCCTTTACTGCTCTGAAGGGTTTGGAGGAGGAAAGGAAAGCAAGGTGTCTTTGCATCGATTTTTATAGCAAGCAGTTCTAGTCCTGAGATGCTTGGTAGAACACGGGGACACAACAGACAACCGCAGGAGGTCTAGGAAGAGAAGGAACAAGAAAATATGTTAATGAACATGTTTGGAAACATAACAGATGTAGGATTGAGTGCAAAAGGGGAAAACAACTGTTCTGAGGAATAGGCAGCAAGATCAGGTTTTGTTCCCTTTTCAAGGCAGGCTTTCCTTTCCTCTTTCAAGTTGCAGGCTGCTGGAAAAGAATAGACACTTCAAAGGAAAATTAAGTGCTAAGATGGAAATAAATCACTAGTCAGGTATCTGGCTTTCGCTCCTCCCTTCGTCACTTACAACTGCATGGCCGAGGAGCTCAGTTTGTCGTTTGCCCCCCTGGCAGAGTTCATTGCCCCCCACCCTCCCGGCCCAGGCAGGGAGGGGTGGGCCACCCTTGGGTGAGGAGGGGGCACACAGATTTCCTGCCCACTCCCAAAGACTGCAGCAAGTTGAGACCCCCTTGTCCATACCAGCAGTGAGTCTATCTTCTGTATTTAATTAGCAAGTTTCTCATCTGTGCTTAAAGATAAAAATGTGACTGTTAAGCTGAAAATATTTGTCTGGCCAGCTGCAGGTACTCTTAAAACACTTCCCATGTCTTGACTCTTGGCTCTGACATGTCAGTAAAAACTTCATTTGAGCACATATCTAGCTGTGGAGTAAAAAACAAGGAATATAAATCATTCTTAGAGCAGGTAAATAGAATATCGTACTTTCCTAGTATTTTTTTTATTCTTCTCATGGACCTGAATTTTTTTTTTAATTCTTCTATCAGCCAAGAGCTGTAGAAACAGGGACTACAAACTGCTCTGAATGCTTGTGGCGCTAAAATCCGCTACTGACATGCCCAGGAATACTGTGCTTTACCTGGATAGATTACTTGTTTCTGAGGTTGAATAAGCAAGCCTTCTGAGAGTTCTCCTCAGCAGTAATCTCTTAGCCACCTTGTTATGGTAGCAGTCTCTTACATCACATAGGATGGATACTGCAGCATTGTTAGTTTTCCTTGATAAATTTTCAAGCACAATATCTTACACAGATGTAATATTTAAGAGAGAGAGTTGCTTGTTTCCTAGCAGCTGGAGATCTTACTGCAGATTCTGGCTTGGTCAGCCAGCTTTTTTTACCTTCTCTGCTGAAGCTGCTGTAAGGTGAGGTGTCGGTGTCAGCTATGTCAAGAGCTTGCTGCACAGAGGTTCTTCCCATGAAAGATGGAAACCAATGTCATAGACTTGAATCTTAAAATGATCTCTAATGGGCCACTAAGCAAACTTCTGCAGAGTATTAGTAAGAGTCCCTACGAGCATGTAGTATGTACTTGGAGTTTCTGTTTAGGTGCACATTGTAAGCCTTCTGCCAACTACTGTAGTGTCTGTTAGCACATGTTCTTTTTCTGTGTGGACAATAATTTAAGTGCAGAAAGCATGAGAATTTTATTGGTCAATTTTAGGGCCAGTGCTCTTTAATGTTTTTATAACATTCATCTGGGTGCAGGAATCAAATGTACATTAAGTTAGTTTGCCAATTGTACTACATTAGGAGGAGCTGTGGACTCCCTCAAGGGGAGAGCCTTACAGAGATCTGGAGAGACAGAGAGCTGAGCAATCACCAACCCCATCAAACTTAACAAGAGCAAGTGCTGGGATGGGGTAATCCTAGTTATATGTACAAGTTGGGGGACAAGAGGCTGGAGAGCAGCCCTACAGAAAGAGATCTGGGGGTTTGGGGTTGACGGCAAGTTGAATAGGAATCAACAGTGTGCTCTGGGCTGCATCAGGCAGAGTATTGCAAGCCAGTTGAGGGAGGAGATCACAAGGCTGCATCTCAAGTCCTCTGCAGTTTTGGGCACCTCAGTAGAAGAAGGACCTCAAGCTAATAGTGTGTTTCCAGAGGAGTGTGACCAAGATAGTGAAAGACCTCAAAGGCAAGACATATGAAGAGCATCTAAGGTTGCTTGGTTTGTTCGGCTTGGAGGAGGCTGAGAGGTGCTTTCATCGCAGTCTGCACCTTCCTGAAGGGAGGAGATGCTGATCTCTTCTCTTTGGAGACCATTGTCGAGGAAACGGAATGAAGCTGTGTCAGATTGGACATGAAGAAAAGGTTCTTCACTGAGACGGTGGTCGGTCCCTGGAACAGGCTCCTCGGGGAAGTGGTCAGTGCACTAAACCTGTCAGGTTCAAGGAGCACCTGGACAATGCTCTTAGTAAAATGGTTAAGTGTCAGGTAGTTCTACAAGGAGCAGGGAGTTGGACTCAATGATCCTTATGGTTGCCTTCCAGCTTCAGATAATGTGATTAAAAATGTCACAAATTTATTTTGATTATCTTTCCAGGACTTATCATAGAATCACAGACTAAGTCAATTTTGCTAACTACTTACAAAAATACATTTTTATATATATTTACAAAATACTGTATTTTGTAGCTGATGGTAAATTTTTAATATTGAATTAGTTCATCAAGTATCATCATGATCCATTACATTGGGTTGATCTAGAGCATAATTAAACACAATCCTTCCAAAGTACCACAAAGATAAGGTTTTCACCCTCATCTTCACTTTGTGTATTTTGGCATTATATGGGATTTTAACAACTTGGGTGGAAAAATCTCCAGTTCAAAAGTGCGTAATGCTTTGTTTGAAGTAATTTTGGTTCTTTGGAATATGAAGTTGCAACTAAAAGTTGAGGACTTTGAATCTCAGCTAAACTACCGGTATCTTGTTCAAAATACTATATGGTCTGGTAAGTGTCCTTTAGTCACTGCTGGGGCACACTTATTGCCTTAATGGATGCTATCTTTTGTTTGGGGGTGGTGGAGGGGTGGTGTGTGTCTATTTTCCATAGCCCAGCATTCTCATCCCTACACAGTTGATCTGAACTTATAATAACTTATAAATATTCCATTTATTGCTGTCACTTTTTATTATACCTAGAGTTTCCTAAGAAAACTGACCATACTTATGCAAGTTTGTAATAAAATAAAGTGTGAATGCAAATGCAGTAAGACTTAATTGTCAGCTGTAAATTGGTGTATTCTCAAAGGCTTTTTTCTTTTCCTAGCTAATAAATTGATTACGCGAGAAGGGCCTTCCTTTCTGCAGATGCGAATAAAACATTTGATGAAGTCAAACTGCATCCCACAAGCTACTTTCTTGTCGAAATTGTGTGCAGATTCTCCAGAAATTGCAAATGTTTCATCTTTTCGTCAAGCCTACATCGCATGTGTGTGTTCTATGCTGCCTAATGAAGACTCCATTAAGGAGGTTAGTAATCCACAGTCACTTTTTAATGTATGTTTATCAAACATTTTAGAATTTATTTCTGCAATACTAAGGACTGAAGCTGAAGAGTGAAACTCTTGCAGCAGAATTCCAAAAGAGAAATGGTCTTTTGCAGACTGCAGTAGGAAAGAACATTTCTATTAACTGCTGGTGTAGTAAGTCTGTGTTACATGCTTGCATTTGCAGTTAGATGTGTTTCAAAGGTTAAAATAAAGCTTATAACTGTAGTTTCCCTTGTAAACAAAATATAATTGGAAAGCTGTCTTTCCTCACTTAAATACTAGTACTAGAGTAGTTACTTCTAGTCTCTTCTAGCTACTTCTCTCTAGGAAAGAGAAAATTAAAAAAAAAACCAGCAAACAACCAACCACAAAACAAAAAGAAGCCCGTTAGAGTTGTTGCTCCAGAACCCTAAACTTATTTTTAGTAGTTAGTCTTCCTCTTGGAGTAACAGTCATAGCAATGATTTGTGTTAACACATTGCAGTCGTAACAGCAGCCAGACAACTCTTGCCTCTGTTGCCTCTTGATCTCACACATCTGTTATTTTGTCAATCTCACTGCTCTTATTAGAATTGTATGGGTTTGGTCTAATTTTAAATGTGAGACTTGAACTGGAGTAAGGCTCTGTGAAACTGGCGGAAGCTTCACATTTTAACTCTAGTGTCTACACTTCCTGAGCAGGTGGCAGATATATTTGGAGTGTTCTTGTTATACATGTCAACTGTTTAAAAAGCATTCCTTTAAAAATACTTCTTTTGAAAAACAAATATTTGGATAAGAGTGCCCTCAGACAGTCTCTTCAGTTGTACTGGAGGAGCAATTGATGCATTTAACAGCTCACTGCAGACACAGTCTGTGAACTTGAGGCATTGGGGATAAATGGGTAACTTGCAACACCCTCTTTGATTGGATTAGCTACTAATGATGAATGACATAGAAATCACATTGGATTGTATTCAGTTTTTAGTTTCATTTAAGAGTTGTGAATTGTAGCTGTATCTGTTGTACCTAGATTCTCAGAAAAGTCTTTACTTGCCCATCAAATATAAAAGCTAGAACACAGATTGATGGATTGAATTAAATAACGGTAATCACTTAATTAAACTTTTTATGGGAAAATGAAGCCACTAAGCATCAGAGCAGTTTCTTAAAATGGTATGGTTTACAAAGACTTAATGGGACCTGAAGCCAAACTCTTCAGGTCAGAAAGTTGATGTAAATAACTGGCGAAATGAGGATTTGCATGTAACATTTCTTGCATGCTTGGTTGCAGCTATTGTGCAGCTAACACTCTTTCCAGAATTGCTGAAATCTGAGACTTCTAAAACACTTTTGTCTCCGCCTTTGTTTTCAGAAGGACAGAATTGTATTTTATGTTCATGTCTTCCTCAGGTAGAAAGTTATCAGGTCTAATAATAAGTGGGGAAAATAGATGGATAAAAGGTGAAAGATGAAGAGCTCAAAGAATGGCAGCTGTTGGAGAATGAGTGGTGGCAATGACTGAAAACCCAGGAGGGGGAAGCGGGAATTAACTAGTAAAAGAGATAAAGCTTAAGTGAAATTTGAAGTTCAGAGTAGGAAATGTTACAAAACAGTGGATATGAGTGAGGACAGCTTGGAGAGGCTTGGAGAGGAAGAATTTCTTTTGGAAGATTAGACAATGTATAGTCATCCCTTTCCAGGAACTGGAAGGGATTGGAATGGCTGCGTCCAGGCTTGGAAGTTAAATTGCTGAGCTCCTAAAAGCTAAAGCTGATGAGCTACTTCTACCTATAGATAATAACGTACATATATATGTGTGTGTTATGTGTACATACATACATATATATACAGAGGGTGGAAGTAAGGACAGGTAGGCTGGGAGGAATACAGAGAAACTGTCCAAGCAGCCGGGAACCAGGTTAGGCAAGCCCTGATAGAATTAAATCTGGCCAAGGACACCAAAGGCAACAAGAAAAGCTTCTGTAAGTCAGTGATTAAAGGAAGACGTGGGCCCTCTCTGGAAGGAAATGGGAGACCTGGTCACTCAGGTTATGGAGAAGACTGAGGTACTCAGTGAATTTTTTTGCTTCAGTCTTCACCAGCAAGGGCTCTAGCCACACTGCCTGAGTTGCAGAAGGCAAAGGTGGGGACTGTGAGAATGAAGAACTGCCCACTCTAGGCGAAGATCAGGTTTGAGACTATCTAGGGAACCTGAAAGTGCATAAGTCCATGGGACCTGATGAAATTCATCCATGGGTCCTGAGTGAGCTGGTAGATGAAGTTGCTAAGCCTCTTTCCATTATATTTGAGAAGTTGTGGCAGTCTGAAGTTCCCACTGACTGGAAAAGGGGAAACAACCCCCCCCTTTCAAAAAGGGGAAAAAGGAAAACTTGGGGAACTACAGGCTGGTCACTCTCACCTCTGTGCCCGGCAAGATCTTGGAGCAGATCCTCCTGGAACCTCTGCTAAGGCATGTGCAAAATAAGGTGATCAGTGACAGCCAGCATGGCTGCACCACGGGCAAGTCGTGCCTGACACATTTGGTGACCTTCTGTGACGGGATTACAGCATTGTTGAAGAAGGGAAGAGCAACAGAAATCACCTACCTGGATTTATACAAAGCATGTGACGCTGTCCCACATGACATCCTGGTCTCTAAAGCGGAGAGACACAGATTTGATGGATGGACCACTCGGTGGATGAGGAACTGGCTGGATGGCCGCACTCAAAGGGTTCAGTCTGGAGAACAGAAGGCTCCTTGGAGACCTTATAGCAGCTTTCCAGCATCTGAAAGGGGCTAACAAGAAAGCCAGAGAGGGACTTTTTAGAAGGGCATGTATTGATAGGATGAGGGGTAATGGCCTCAAAGTGCAAGAGGGGAGATTGAGATGAGATCTGGGGAAGAAATTCTTAGCTGTGAGGGTGGTGAGAGCCCAGGTTGCTCAGAGAAGCTGTGGCTGCCCCCTCCCTGGAGGGGTTCAAGGCCAGGTTGGATGGGGCTTGGAGCAACATGGTCTGGTGGGAGGTGTCTCTGCCCAGGGAGGAGGACTGGATGGTCTTCTATGCTTAATCACAGAATCACCTAGGTTGGAAGGGACCTTTTAAGATCATCTAGCCCAACCAATGGGGGGAAAAAAAAGAGAAAAAAAACAAACAAAAAAACAAAAAAAAAACCAAAACACCACACCACACAAAACACCTGACATAAAACATGTTCTTTTGTTAAAACTTGAGACAGCACCTCCCAAATTCTTGCAGCTATAGCAGCATTATTAAGTGCAAATAAAGTAATGTGCTACAGAAGAGCAGCCTGTATTTACAGAGTTGAGAGTATATTGTCCCAACTCAGCTAGGGGGAATTTACACTCTCTGAGTTGAAACTAAATTGCTTTTGGCTGGTTCATGGTACGTCTCTAGCTCCTGAAAGGAGAGTAAGTCTCCCTAGATAAGAAACTGGGTGCCCCTTTCTTTAAGGAGTATTAGCATGATGTCCTACTAAAAAATTAGTAGAAGGGTTAGGTTAGGGATGCGGTATGATCTCTGGGTATTAAAATAAGACATAGTGTTTTGTTCATGTGTTCAAGAGACCATTTCCTTTGATACAGTAAACATGCATTTCTTCTGTAAACAGGCTGAGAATAAAGTGCCTTTTCTTTTAATTTTCTTCTTTAAGATTGCAAAGGTGGATTGCAAAGAAGTACTGGACATCATATGTAATCTGGAATCTGAAGGACAAGAAAACACCGCGTTTATTCTTTGTACAACATACCTTACTCATCAGCTTCAAACAGCTAATGTGTATTGCTCTTGGTAAGTAATAATTGTTACTGGTACTCCCAGTCATTCCTCACTGCCTTCCGCACAAGAGAACTGAGGTAATATAGTACAAAAATACGTAGCGAAAGTGGATGTATCTTTAACTTGAGAAGTACATCAGACTGAAGTACTTTGTAGATAACTTGTGGCAAAATAAATAAGGATTTATCTTGCTACAATAATAGAGCAGTTAGACAAAAGTAATTTTAAAATCATTTAAAAACGAAACAGCACTCATTAACAGCAATGATTCAACAGTACGTGAGCTCTGTAAGTAGTGCTGGATCAGTGCTTTCTGGGTTGATGTTAAGCCCCTAAGTTTTGTGGTTCCACAAAGGGTGTTGTAATTCAGTTCTTTCCTCTTGAATACTTAGACCCATGAGAGTTTGCCTTTTTTTGCTTCTTCCACAGAGATGTAAGTAGTAAGAATGTGCAGAGGCAGCACCCTTTAACCCCTCCCCCCAACCCCAGACAGTCTTTGTAATTTCTGTAACTCTGAGAATTGTAATACTAGACCTTGGCCAAATTGTGACTTTTGATGCACGCCTAAATGTGTAGTTTTCTTCTGTTTAAACACTGATCTGGATAAAGCTTCACATTACCAGACATCTGAGTGTATCTCGGGAATTTGGATTTGGTTAACTGGCATTGTTCATTTATTCACTCCACATTTTTAAGCTGTAAAGCAAAGTTTTCATAGCACTTAGGTGTCAACAGGATGATTGATAGTTTAGCACAGTCCAATCATCTGTACAAAACGGCCAGAAGTATTTTCATATTGCTTCTGTTTCAGGCCAGAAACGTGTTTTTAAGCAAAAGTATTCCTTGTAGAGAGACGTAAACTTGTGGAAGACTCAGGAGGGGAGAGTCCACCACACATGGAAGTTCTAGAAGCTGAGTGGTTTTTGCTACTGAAATGTGTCACTAAAGATAACATTAGAGCCATGTCCAAACAGATATGAGACTGAAGTCCGTCCCATAGTCTCTTTTTAAAGGGGGAAAAAAAAAACCCACAAACCAAACCAAACAACCCCTCAACAGCAACTACCATACTTTCAGGGCGAGCTAAATGATTTGCTGTTAAGCAGTTCAGTCTAAAAGCTGTATCTCTAGGGTACAGATGAAGAGAACTAGACTTCATGTGTAGCTGAGAGTATTGAGACTGAAGAACAGAGTTCAGTGATGTAGCATTTATTGTTACAGAATAGCATCTCTTTTTAGGGACAACAGTTGTGGGTAGTTTTTCTGCTTGCAGTACAGTGTCTCCACTGAAACTAGTTAGAATTTGAATGAAACCTGCAGGCCCTGTAACTCTGTCTATGTTTTCTCCTGACTAATGAATTGGGAGAGAACAATTAGAGCTGTAGATTTCTCCTCTCTGTGCCAGTCTAGCCCATGATGGGGCCTAAGGCTGCACAAAATACAGTGCAGCTGTGACCTGAGTGGGTGCTTCCACGTCAGCTTTAGAATTGGCCAGCCGAGGTGACGGCAGTGAAGGCTTGAAGATACAAGTGCTAGGATGGTCTAGCCACAGGTTTGCTCCTACATACTTGTGTTAGCAGGTTTCTGTCACTTGAGCTGAAGTCATGTCATGTCTACACTGTTGTCAGTGGTTGTTCAAGTGAAAGGAGCTGGTTCAGACTGTGCTGCTGTGTCCATGCTTGCCACGGTCATCCCCTCTGCTGCTTCTGGACAAAATCCTCAAGTTCCAGCTGCCTTTCCCAAGGGACAATACAGGAGAATGAAGTCTTCTGTCTAACACTGAAATTGTGTAGGTATTCTAGTATTGTACGTAGCACTCCTTGTGCAAAAGCATTGCACACAACCAATGTGGTCTGTACACACTGAAGAGCAAAGCTTCCAGGATGCTGGAGCACAGAGTGAAGAAGTTCACCTTCTGATGAACTCCTCCTTGTGAAACTGGTGTGATCATCAGGTTACTTTCTCACTTTGAGGCTCTACCTCTAAGTCTGTTTAAAGAGTACCGTTGCTTGAAAATAAGGGTGCCTTGCTGGTCTAATGGTCAACTGCTGTTTGATGGACTGGCCTTTATTGACCTCCACCTATTTGCCTTTTGGCAGATACAGATCTAGAGATTATTTAGCCACAGGACAGATGAATTCAAGTGGCTGATATGACGTAAAACTTAGAACGTTACATCTGTCAGATCAACCAACTTTACTGATTAGGTGTGAGATTACACGTTACAGATGTAGTGGATATTATGGCTTACAAAAATGAGGAGACTTCTGCTCCATACAAACCATGGTGATCTATGAAATCATTGCAGAGCAGATTTGAGTCAGTACCCTGGAAAAGAGGTAAGGTGGTGTTTCTTTCTCTGCAGTAGTAAATTGAACTCAGTCAAACGCATGACAAATGTCATAGCCAGCTGGGAGGACAGGAAATGGTAAAATGGATTCACTGCCATATGCTTATTTAGCTTAATCCTACAGCTAAAACTAACGTGGAGGTATCACACTAGAGGTTGCTTGCTAGCCATTATATGGGCTTAAGTACAGCATAAATATAGACTTAAAATACTTACTTAAATTGAATACATAAACTGAGACACGCTGCTGCTTTTAAAGGGCAGCAATTGCTTAATTCACTTCAAAGAAAGTCCTGTCTGGTTCAAAAAGACAGCACTGTATTTGAAAGGTTATTTTACTCTGTGATGCTTGATCTACTGATTATTTCTACTCTACTTACAATTTTTCTAGTGATGTCATTAGCACCTTTTTGGATTTTGATTGTTAATAATAAAAATGTAACTTTTCGTTGTATTTAATCAGAATCCTGCATAATGGTGTTTCCAGTCAATACATAAATGATTTAAGCTTTAATCAGTTTTCATAGTGTACTTCTGGTGCACTGTGTAATTTGATAGACCACAACTGAGTGGTGCCAAAAACATTGACTAAAGATCTTTGAGGGGAGAGCAGGGAGTAAGAAGAGCAGAAACTCTCTGGTACAGTGTCATTTGCTGGTAAGCTTCCCTTTGTGCTATTATGGAATTTGATTCAACAGACAAGCCATAGCACATGCACTTGGAAATGTTTCACTTATCTGTAGGATCCTTAAATAAAATAGTTTGCTGCCAAATTTTCTGGATCGTGTCCTTGATTTTTAGCATTGCAGTACATTGAAACATTTTCTGTTACCCCCTGGCTGGCCTTCAACAGGCACTGTGAGCAAGTATAGTGTTGTCTGAAGCAGTCCTGCTTCCTGCCAGCCACCCATTCCCATTATTCTGCTCCATATCTTGCTTTATACAGTGTCAGCAGTTCATGAATCAGCATACATGATCCAGATTGAAAGTACTCTAGTTTAGACAAAGGAGAAGACCTGTTGACAGCTGTGAGCAGCAGGTGGAAGTGAGGATGCTTTTGAGGCTCTATTTGTGTGGGTGTGTGTCTTACATAGCGGATGGAGCTTTGGTGCCATACTCATACTTGTCCTAACAATTTGCTGCTGCCAGAAAGTGGAAGATAAATTCTTGCCATATCATGGTGCTGGCTGCACAAGTCTGCCTCGTCTCTTTTTCTGGCTTTGGGCCCATCTGACCTGTAGTTAGCACATTATCTAACCAATAACAGCCAAAACCATGTACAGCTTTCTACAGGTTAATGCTTGGGTAGTTTACCATTCGGTCAGACAAGTACCAGCAAAGAAGTGCAACACTGGTTCTTCTGGAAGTTTTAAGCTGTTAAATCTGTTCAGCTGTTAACATCAATCTTGGTCTAGGGAAAAATCTACCTCCCTTCTCTCCCATCTTCACTGCTCTAGCATCTGCCTGATGGCACAGTACTAACTCTCTGACCCAGCACAAACCTTCTCTTATTATTCTTGAGTATTTGGAGAGGTTAAGCTATTTCTTTAGCTTAGCTCAGCTTATCCTGTAGCCTCAAAGAGAAGACTAGTAAAACACATATATATGGTATGTGAATTAGTGCTGTTGGTGTGAAGCTTCATTTCACAGCTGAAGATGAAAGCAAACTTAGGGTTGTGTATGTTATTCCTCACCAAAATTGGAATATTTTGCAATGATTGTTGCTGATAATCATAAAATAATGTGTAATGCTACTTTTAAGACCAGAGGTATCTGTCGTATTTGTAACTTTATCTAAGAAGTAGTGCTGCTCCGGGCAGTAGTTCTGACCTGGCTAGTCTCCATGGAGTCAGGCAGTTCATCACTCCATAAAATAATGTAATCTTTCCCATTAACACAAGAGGCATTAAGTATGCTAAGCACAACTTCTTAAAAACTTCTCTGTGGTCTCATATGCTATTAAGATTTTTTTTCTACTTCAAGTATTAATAGATACCTGCCTGTCTGGAGTTTTTTGTTCTCTGCACTGTCTCACATGAAGTTTGAAATGGAAAATGGCCCAAATACTGAGAGTTTTCCTTTCTTGCCTTTCTATGTGTGTGAAGATTATCTGAGGAACACTTCTACATCACCATCCTCAAGGACCCCACTCCAACAACATACTTCTGCTTTGCAGAAAGAAGGGGTGGGATGAGAAAGAGAACAGGGCAAACTGAAAACTTTTTGCTCTGCCAAAGCCTCTTAGGAATAAAGGATTATCCAGAGTGAAACCCTTCTCTCATTATTATTATTCCAACTGCCAACTATGTAAATATACTGAATAGATATACAAAATGACTGATGTACTAAAACTTTTTTTCAAGTTTGTTTTCTTTCTGTTGAGGTGATGCTGAGTTACATTATTTGGCAATACTTTTCTGTATGTCTATTCTGTGCCTCCCTTGTGTAAGCTTCCCTTCATGCGATTCTTCCTATTAGTCATCCTGATGTTCAGTTGAATTTTACATTTTGTCTGCTTCTTGGGGCTAAAGGGCAGTAGAAAAAGTTGCTGATATTGTGGGTTTCTGCCTTGTTTTCCTCTCTACTTCTGTTTTAGGATTCAAAATTAAAACACCTTGACTTATACTTCATGTATACTAGTTTCTTGTAGGCCTCTCTAGCTTCTCAACTGTCTCTTCCTTACTATGAAAGGCTGGTAATTGCATTTCTAGGCCTTTAAACAGACAAAAAAACACAAGGAAAAAAAAAACAGAAACAAAATGAAATGAAAAAACAAACTATTACCAGTAAATATTGTCCATTTGTGTGCAATAGATGCATCCCAGGTCATATGCATAAGAGGCCTCATTCCCTTTCACTTGGCTTAGGGTTCAAGAGTAGAATGATCCAAGGGCTGGAGCGCCCCTCTGCTGTGAGGACAGGCTGAGAGTTGGGGGGGTTCAGACTGGAGAAGAGGAGGCTCCGGGGAGCCCTTTCCAGTCCCTAAAGGGGCTCCAGGAAAGCTGGGGATGGACTCGTGATCAGGGAAGGGAGCAATGGGATGAGGGGGAACTATTTTAAACTGAAAGAGGGGAGATTGAGATTAGATATCAGGAAGAAATTCTTTGCTGTGAGGGTGGTGAGAGCCTGGCCCAGGTTGCCCAGAGAAGCTGTGGCTGCCCCATCCCTGGAGGGGTTCAAGTCCAGGTTGGATGGACCTGGATGGGGCTTGGAGCAACCTGGTCTAGTGGGAAGTGTGCCTGCCCAGGGCAGGGGATGGAGCTGGATGGTCTTTCAGTCTCTATGATTCTAGGTTATCAATAATTCAAAGTAAAAACTTTGCCCATATTCACTGTAAGGTTTGCCTACGTGTGGGGTTTTTTTATTTTTGATTCTTGAGTCCATGACTGACTTGGCATGTAGAAACGTCTATGTATAATTTGATGCATGGAGTGGTTAAGTTAGGATAGGTGAAGTTTACTTTGCTAAAGGAAAAGAAGAAAAACTTTTTTCAAGTGATATAAAAGATACAGATTCTATCCTCTCCTGCTTTTCCATTTCTGTGGTATTCATTATGATGAGAAAGCAACACAAAGTGACAGATTGCTTCATTCAATGGCTATGTTGCCTTAGAATAAATTGCTTAACAAACGGTTCTGTGCTCAAATGCTACTTTTAAAGCACTGAGTGGTAGTTGCATGATTTGAATGCAGTTGTCAACATCTCAGATACTTCCCTAGTGGGAGAGAAGTGGCTGCTTTACCTGATGATTCTTCTTACCTGTTTTAAATAGAATTCTGTGTGAAAAGTTAAGGCTCTGCAAGCGTGGGGGTTTTTTTCTTGTCTAGAAGGGAAGTCTGTGCAGCTACAGATGCCTACATTAAGCAAGATGAATCCCGTTGCTAGTGTCTTTCTCCATTAAATAGCAGGAGATGCACTGTGTTTTGATCTGGTGCTTGTTTAGGAGTAAGGTACCTTCAGCATCTCAGCGATGAAGACCTGACTGAAGTGTGTGCTATTTTTTAATAACGCTTAAATTGTTGTGGTGTCAACTGTGAACTACAGTGTGTAGACTCTGGACAAAGTTAGTATATCTGCAATGTTCTTACATTCTGCTTTCAACTCTTTCCAGGGAACTGACACTTTTCTGGAGCAAATTGCAGAGAAGAATAGATCCTTCTTTGGATTCCTTTTTGGAGAGATGTCGTCAGTTTGGCATCATTGCCAAGACGCTGCAGCATTTATTTTTCTTGATAAGAGTCATACAATCTGAAGTAAGTAAGCTGTAGTCCAGAGTCTTCTGATGCAGCAAGAGCTGTTTACATGAAGTTACTGTTGTCTTAATAATTCTACTGAATTGGTATGAAGTATAGTTTATTTCATTACTCATACTGTCTGATTAAGTGCTAATAATTTACTAATAAAAGTCTCTAAAAAATGCCTGCCACTATAGTCTTGTGTCAGCTTGACACATTGAAGTGACCTTCAGTCAGTGTGGAATAGTTCATTTGTTACTCTGCAAATACAGTGTGACGGTATTTTGCAAACAAAGCAGAGATCTGATGTTTTGATCTGATACCTGCTTAGATGTGAGGCACAGCAACAATTTTCTGCAGCATCTTTAAGAGATGGAGACTTCACTAAAATGTCTCATATTTTTGTATTCTGAGAAAATACCTTTCAATACAATCACATCTGGACTTGTACCTTCTATTCTGATGCCTATCTTTAGAAAGTTGCAGAAAGGTTCAAGAGATGTTTAACAGCAATTTTTATAAACTCGTAATCTCTGCTTGAGAACTAACGGAAAGAATTCAACTGATTCGTCTACCCAGGAGGCAGATACAGCATGTTCTTCATAAGCTTACCCTATTGACCTTTTAACAGATAATAGAGGAGAATCCAGAACTCTAACTTGGCAAAGATGAATTCCAGTAGTGATTGCACAGAGAAATGTTTGCTCCTAGTTTCTCTAAAATTGGCCTATTTCGACTTCTAAAACGTGTGTGAATGTGCACTTTATATATAAGCGTAATATTGTTAACTATATACCAGTTCTTTCTGTGTTTCCTGCTAAAGCACATTAAATGTCTTCTCCTGGGGAAATGGCTTTTTTTATTGCTGTCTAGCAAATTAACACTGTTGTTGACTAAATAGTTACTTAGTGCATTCAGATTCTTTATGCTGAAAAGGATGCTTTTGGAATAACCTAACTTTCAATTATGTCTATGTAAAATTTGGGGCATGCTATTTTAAAAAAATGAGCATGTGAAGTATATTTGTAGTTATACTGTTGATACTATTGAGCAGCATCTCAAAGTTGCATAGGCTTCTAAGAAAATGTTTGGAAGTGAAATGCCAGTTATCTTTACTGAGAATCATTTCTGCTACTGTACTACTTATGCTGCTGAAAGTTGTTTGTTTCAGGGTTTGAATTTAGATTAATTTCCTTATTACACAGTACCGCATGTTCCGAACTAATATCCTGTGTGACTGCTGCGGGAGGAATGTATATGGAAGATATACACCATTCTCTTTTAGACATCTGACTTAGTGATGATTGAAAGGCACCTAACGAAGAGAGAGAGGAGTTTGAAAGATGTTTTGCAACATCTAATAGCCAAAGTAGTTCATGTGCTCCTCCACAAAGTGCGCTACATGTGCAGTGGGTCCCCTCGCTGGAAAAGTAGAAGAGATCCCCCATGTAAAATAAACTAAAATTTTTGAGTATGCTTGGTGATTTATGCATTTAACACTCAGAAGCCTGAACCCATTCTGAATGGGCTGTAGTCTATTGGACGCTCGTTGCAAGTTTTTTTCATAGAACAGTTCTGGAGAGAATGTAATTATCAAAGAAAATTAACATTTGTGGCTCTTTGTGTTTGTTTTTTTTTTTTTTTTCAAAACAGGCAGAAGAAGCAGGACTTGCTGTGTCCGTTTTGTTATGTGTGAGAGCCCTTCAGATCAGATCAAATGGAAGCGATGAAATGAAGACATCAGTATGTAAAACAATTGCATGCCTTTTACCAGAAGACCTTGAAGTTAGAAGAGCTTGTCAGCTCACAGAATTTTTACTTGAGCCGACTTTGAGTGGATTTAACATATTGGAAGAGCTCTATATGCAACCAGATCAAAAATTTGATGAAGAAAATGCACTAGTTCCAAATTCACTCCGTTGTGAGCTGCTGTTAGCTTTAAAAGCATATTGGCCATTTGATCCTGAATTTTGGGACTGGAAGACTTTAAAGCGACATTGCCTTAAACTATTAGGAAAAGTAGCTTCTGATTCTGAGGATGATGCAAGTTGTAATATGTCAGTCAATGAAACTGACATGTTAGAAACTTTCTTTAGTGATTATGATGAGGCAAAAGAACATAAATATTATGATGGAAAAGACACAATAAACCACCCAAAAGAAAAAGGAAGAGTAAAAAAACCAATTGGTTCTTCAGAAAGATACCAGAGATGGCTTCAGTACAAATTTTTTTGTGTGCTCTGCAAAAGGGAGTGTATAGAGGCTAGAATACTGCATCATTCTAAGATGCATATGGAAGATGGCATGTATACGTGTCCAGTGTGTACAAAAAAGTTCAAGAGAAAGGAATTTTTTGTACCACATGTAATGGAACACGTTAAAATGCCACCTAGTAGAACACACAGACCTAAAAAGAAAATAATACTGAAAAAAGAGAGATCACCACAAAAGACAACAGCATCCAGCAGCCCGCCTCCAGCATTTCAGGAAAAGTCACATCAGCCACAGCTGCCCGAAGACTTTGAAAATGACACACAAGAATATGTCACATTTAGCCAACTGGAAAATTGCCAGCTACAAGACAGAGACATCTATCCATGTCCCGGAACAGATTGTTCTAGAGTATTTAAACAGTTTAAATACTTAAGTGTGCATCTGAAAGCTGAACATCAAAACAACGATGAGAATGCAAAACACTACTTGGATATGAAAAACAGGAGAGAGAAGTGTGCTTTCTGTCGCCGACACTTCATGACATCCTTTCATTTGCGAGAGCATGAACGTGTGCACTGTGGACCTCAGCCGTACATGTGTGTGTCAATGGATTGTTATGCTAGGTTTGGGTCAGTTAATGAGCTTCTAAATCACAAACAAACACATGATGATCTTCGTTATAAATGTGAGCTAAATGGCTGTAATATTGTTTTCAGTGATTTAGGGCAACTCTACCATCACGAGGCACAGCACTTCAGAGATGCATCATACACCTGCAACTTCTTCGGTTGCAAAAAGTTTTATTATTCAAAAACTGAATTTCAGAATCACCTTGCAGTGCATAATATTGAAGTTTCAAATGGGGAAGTGAAGCAAATGCTAAAACTTGAACAGTCAGTTTCAAAAGACAAATGCAGTTATCTGCCAGAGTCTCAGCTGCTTGAACAATCTGAAAATTCCAGTCTGAATGATAACTTGGATCCTTCAGGCTCTCAGGAAGTTCCACAGATAAAGGAAGAGGCTCTCTCTGACAGTGAAGATCTGGACAGTGAAAGTAATTGCAGTCTTCATTGTGGGGACCACAGTGCAGATGCTGCAGTAAACCAAGGCCAGGTGTCTCCTCTGCTGATTGAAACAATGGCTCACAATCAATCAGCGCCAGGTTTTCTTGTGTCCCAGGAGGGAGTCTTTCCAGCAGATGTGAAACAACACGGTTCTAATATGCCAGTTTGCTTTGATGACAAAAAACTATCCTGTGGTTTTGAAGGCTGCTGTTCCATACACAAAAATTCCAGAAGTATGCAAAAACACCTTCGCAGGGCCCATCCATATAACTTTAAAGGTAAAAAAAGTACAGAGATGAAAACGAAAGACTTTCTTGATCTTCTGAGTGATGCTCAGGACAGTAAATCCCCTACAGACATTAGTACAGAATTAGGTCATAATTCAGATACAAATGCTGACTCTCCAGAAAGCTTGTATTGTAGTATAGATGCTAAAGGAAGCAGTGGCCTGAAAGAAGAAACTTGTCCTTCTTCCCCAGAAACATCTTTTTATGACAGTACTAAAGAATCGAATATTGAAGATAACATGTTGGAATTAATGTTAGGCCTGAAACACCTAAGCTTAAAAAATTCTAACATTCAGAATTCTTCAAGACAGAAGCCTTTTCTGGGCTCTTTACAGTCCTATTCATCTAGGGATGCCAAGTGCCCTGAGTCAGTAGAAGAAACTACCTCAAAATCTCAGCTTCAAGAGCAACAGGATAGTTTACCCAGCCAGTACCTTACTCAACTGGCAGCTAAACCATTTTTCTGTGAATGTCACGGATGTACGTGTGAGTTTGTGACCAGAGAAGCTCTCCTAATGCATTATGTTAGAAAGCATAACTATTCAAAGGAAATGGTTCTTCAGTTAAATATGTTCCAGCATCGGTACTCACCATTTAAGTGTCATATTTGCCAAAGATCTTTTACAAGAAAAACACACTTGAGAATTCACTATAGAAACAAACATCAAATTGGCTGTGAGAGGGCAGCTCACAAGGTATGTTCTAATGAAAGATTTGATCATGCAGGTTTATGTACAGATGACATGCATAAAAATAGCACTGTTCCAACACCTGTCTGTGCAACCAATGTGGAGTATGTTGAACGTTCAGACCACTCTGAACAGCTCTGTCATCCGAAAAAGGGAGACTGCAGTTCTGAGACAGATTTGGAGTCCAGTGAAGAGACAGACAATAATGTAACAAGAAAAACATCTAACCTGGCTTCCCTGGAGAGTCATAGGGAAGAACTGGAAGCAAGACAGGGAAGAGGAAGCAAAAGAACAGTTGCTAAAGGAAACTTATGTTATATATTGCATAAGTACCACAAACCATTTCATTGTATCCATAAAAGTTGCAACTCAGCATTTACCAACCAGAAAGGTTTGATTCGCCATTATAGAACCGTTCACCAGTATAATAAGGAACAGCTCTGCTTAGAAAAAGACAAAGCAAGAACAAAAAGGGAACTTGTCAAATGTAAAAAAATATTTGCATGCAAATACAAAGAGTGTGGTAAGCGTTTTTTATGTTCTAAAGCTCTTGCTAAGCATAGTAGTGACTTCCACAACGAACACATAGAGGATCAAAAACTGCTTTCTGAAGCTGAATCTGCAAGATTTGCTTGTAACCAACCCCACTGCCCTGCTGTATTTTATACCTTTAATAAGCTTAAACAGCACCTAATAGAAGAACATGCCAATGAAGAAAAATTAAACAAAGATTTTGAAATCCATTGTGACCTTAATGGCTGTGATCGAATTTTCACAAATTACAGTCACTACTCTCAACATGTGTATTTCCGACACAGTGAATATTATGATAGTCTCTTTGGAAATCAGAGAGAGGAGGAAGATAATCAAGATAAAGATAAAAATGAACAAGGTTATTTGAAAGACAGTTTTGAGATAAGCAAGCAGAATGGGAAGCAGTTCAAAGAAAAATCTAAAAGAAGTAGCAGAAGTAGAGAAAAACATTTGATGAATTTCAAAACAAAAGAGGAAGCCCTACAAATGTGCAAAGAGAAGTCTAACCAGACTCAGTACCCGTGCATGGTTCAGGGATGTTTGTCTGTTGTCAAGTTGGAAAGCAGCATAGTGAGGCACTATAAGCGCACACATCAGATGACCAATATGTACATAGAGCAACGGATTCAGAAACTTGTTGTTTGTGTTAAATGTGGCATCATGATTGAAAAACAGTCCTGCTCTGAAACAGCTTCAGACTTGGATAAAAAAGGTGTAAAAGTTAAAGAGGATAAATCAGCTAATCCTGAGAATGTGCAGGAAAGTGGAAAACCTCTTGTTCCAAATACTGACTGTGGCCCTAAAGATGTAAGCAATGAAGACCAAAAAAAATGTCCATCGAGTAGTGTGGGTTTTGATGCGAGTGCCTTTATGTACTCAGGCACTTTAAAATATAACCACAGTTCAAAGAACACCTGTTTTGAAGAGCATAACATCAGGGAGACAGTTACACATAAAACTGAAGATTTTTCTGAACATAGTGAAAGAGAGAATAGCTCTTATTTCTCCAGTTTGCAATTAGAGCTGCCAAGAGAGAAAGACGCAGAAGGATGTCAACATAGTGCAGTTAATCAAAATGCAAAAAGAAATGTACTTTGTGCTACAAAAGACAGAATTCAGAAGCCCCCGTTGTCCAAACCTTTTGATTTGAAGACATACAAACCGATGGGATTTGAGTCTTCATTTCTAAAATTTATTCAGGAAAGTGAGGAAAAAGATGACGACGACGATGATGATTTTGATGAGGCAGTAGAATGGGAGTCTCCTGAGCAGTTGCCAGTAGATAAGACCTCTCAAAAAGAAGGAGACAGTCAAGGGGATATACCAGTAAACAACTTTGTAAATGACGAAAATGTAATCATACCCCAAAATAGTCACAGGCAGCTAACAGAAATCCAGCCCTTGTTGTCAGAGTCATCATCTGCCCCTTCGTTAGAAAATTTGAGGGCGATCTTGGACAAGGCACTAACAGACTGTGGAGACCTTGCCTTAAAACAGCTTCATTACTTAAGACCAGTAGTTGTTCTTGAAAGATCCAAGTTTTCCACACCCCTCATAGGCTTATTTCCCACAAAAAAGGCAGATGAGCTTTGTGTAGGAAGTACGTAAGTAGTTTTGCTTAGAGCAGATTGCCTCCACTACTGCTATATGGGGAGAACTTCAAATTAGAACAGTAATTGTTACAGTACACACTGTTTAGGTTAGTTTAGACTGTTTAATTCCATGAATGTATAATAGCTGTCAAAAGTATTGGCCAAGTTAATTTAGCTCCCCATTTTTTTTTTCAATGGACTATGCTGATTTTGGTGCTATTTAACACATGGAATACTGGGGGCTTCCTCTTGAAGAGTAAATGTGCATGATTGTATATGGAACAAGTACTAGGGTACCAGGGTTTGGGGGGCGATGGAGTTATTACTTGACTTGAATGTGCACCCTAGGGTGCTTTGTGTAACATATTGTACACTACAGCATCTTATATTTTTTGAGTTATGAGTTTCAATAAATTACAGTTTTTCACCCATTTGTTTACTTTACAGTAAATCTTTTATGTGCTTTACTTGTAATTGAATTTGGGACCATTCTGAGTGCATTGGACAATGTTGCTTTAGTTTTATGCGTTTGTAGATAATTTATCAGACTGAAACAATATAGATACAGAAAAGTAAAGTATTACATTTTATTTTATAATATTCTCTGTGCTTTTTTCAGACTTGAAAGAATTAGTTAGTACAGGCAGCAAACACTTGCCACTTAAAGATAAGAAAGGCCTAGTTACCTTTCCCTTTACAGGAAGAAGAGGCTTCTGACAGGGTAAGGTACAACATAAGTGTTTGAAGAGCGTCACCAGACTTCCAAGAGAGTTATGTGACACTGAAGTATGGGTGCACGTTTTGGGTTCCCTAGTTAGCTTTTTGGATAATTAATAAAACCTAGCTGTAAGATTCACCAGAAGAGTAATCTAATATTTTAAGATCTGTTTCTTGTTCTTCTGTGTCTTGTTCCTTGCCGTATTTCTGGATACATCATGAGGCCCAGAATCTGTTTCCCCTGTAGGTGGGATTTCCCAATCTCCATGAGGATGCTAATGAGCAAGCAGCAATCACAGCTTCTTATTCACTGAAGGCTTGGGATTTGTTGGAGTGTTTGGTGTTACATAGTGTGATCTGAAAAGTAGCAGTAGAAAGGAAATGGAGAAAACTTTGGGAAATGTTGTTTAAAACAAACCATGAATATTGGCTAAGTGCAGGAATGAAGGCAGCTATCTAAAAAAATAACTGGAGAATGGTTATGACCAAAACTGGGCAAAAATGGCATCTTCACACTACACTTACAAAAGTTATTTGGGCATCCTTAAAATAAAAGATTAAAAGTCATACGCCGAGCAGAAGTATAGTTTATTGCCTATCTTTTGCCATTTCCTTTCTCTAAGCTCTAAGCTTGCAATGAAAGGAATATGGTGCATTTAAAAATGGAAGTAAGTTAAGGTCAAAAGGTTAAATACTGCCACAGGGTCAGGCACCTGAAGTGTGTTCCAAAGTGATTTTTGTCTCTTCAAAAAAAGAAAAAGTCTACTTTTTCATGTCAAGCTTGTGTCATGTTCAAACAATACTCAAAACAGGAAAAGAGATTAACTGCAAACTTAATAAACATGATGGCTGTTTCAGATAATGTGCCTCGAGGGATACCAGTACACTACTGGGTTTTTTGAGAATCCCACGAACCAATCTGTCCGCTTCAATGCCGAGAGAAACAAAACTGGACAGCGTGAATAGTAAATTCATTAAGGTTTTGAGTGTTCAGTTTTGGGTCAAGCTGCTGTATTTGCACTAGCTAACCAGATCTTCAAACATGACAGTATTAAAGAATTCAAGCATTTAAAATACTTACTTTGAATGAGAGAAATTAGATGAGAATGTAGGAATGAAGTAAGATGGAGAGTACATATGTGTGCCACAGAGCAGAGTAGTGGTGAGACAAAGGCAACGTCCAAGCTTTGCTTTGTGTAGTCCTAAAAATGTGCCAGATCTTTTTAAAAGGAGTTATGATGTAATTGATGGCTTCCTACAACTTCAAATGCTGCGAGTACAGTCAGGAAAACGAAAGTCATTAAATGCAAACCAGATACTTAACGTGGTGATAAATTAGCTGACTCATGAGAGACTAATAAACAACTTTCTACATGGGGAATAGCAGAGAGAAATAAATTCCACCAAAGCAAGTATCTTGAGGCTTAAAAGGTAGAAGACAATTTTGTGGTGACTCCTCAGGCTTGCTGAGGCCTTTTTGAAGGTAACAAATCTGTATGTTCCTGAGACAATTCCATCATGTGTGACGCTGACTGCCAGTTCCATCCATGAGTGTAGACTGACGGACATCTACTCTGTGCAAGGACCTGAAGTTGTCTTGAGTGACGTGGGAACAACTCAGTTTTCATAAGAAGTTTGAAAGATAACTCCTACATGTTTACAGAAGCCATAAACTGGAAGAAAATTTAAAAGTTTAAGAGTCGTTTAGATGCAGTGTTGGGGGATATGGTGTAGGGGAAAACTTTGTAGAGTAGCATTGATGGTTGGACTCAATGATCCCAAGGGTCTTTTCCAACCTGAATGATTCTGTGATTCTAGAAGTTAAAAATGGGATTTATTTCCAAGGTGATGCTTTATGATGTAGATAAAGCTTTTGGTAAGTGAGGTATTTAAGGTGGTATGTTGCAAATGATGTAATCTTGCAGATACTTTTTTTTATAGTAGTTTTGGAAAACTTACACTGTCTTTGCAAGCCTGAAGGCATCTAAACACAGACTTCTTGCTTTCTATTTTTATTGGTTTAGTTGACAGTTGCTTAGCTGACAGGTGGAAATCTGTTTAACTGGGGGAACAGTTCAGTGTGATCTTTTTACGTATCTTTTATGTACTTTTCAGAGAAGTTTGCATTTATTCTTTTAGACTTCATTCATACATCATTCACTAGACCTTCCTCTGATGAATACTTGAGGTTCTCGGAGAATGGAGACATTACTCCATTTAGAAGTACAGCTGCAACTGCAGATCTGAGCTTCTCGCACCCCCACACTCCCCCCATTGCCCCTGCCATATTTTGCATGTATTGTAACCTGAAGCTGGTTAAGATTTCACTTTAACTCCCTGATTGCATTTTTCCCTTTCTTTTTACACTTGGCCGATATTCAGGTTTGATTGTACTTAAAGAAAAAAATTGAAGAAAGTTTATTTCCTGTTGTTGCCTTTTGGAGTCAGCACCAATTCTTTTCTGCTCAATAGGAAGCCTTGATCGCTGATTCCTGGTGAACAACCTCATGGAGTTCATGAATTAATACTTTTTATAATTTAAAAGATTCTGGGGCCACAGAAGTTGTCCAGAAATAAGGAACAAAAGAGTTTCTGCCTGGCATAAGTGAAGCTTTTCCACGTAAAAGATAAAAACTTTACCCGAGTTTGTCTGACTGCTGGATAAATTGCCACATGAACGAAGGCTTATTTCAAATGTCCATCTTCTCTGCTGTAACTCGGTGTGTCCATCTCCTTGTTCTGACGCGAATGTGGGAATGGGTTCACTTCTCATTCACTGTCAAAAGCAGCAATTCGGATGCAGGTTGGCTGGGGGTACCGTGTGTCCTTGTAGTGTGACTGATGAACAAAATAAAATACACAGTGGTGCAGCCTCGCCTCTCCCTTTGGGGTGTAGCTTCCTACTGCCTTCTGTCAAGTTCCCAAATTATGGTTCATTTTAAAACTATGACTCTGAATGAGTTTGTATATTTGTAATTTTTTATATACTGTTCATATAAGCTCTGCTGCAAACTTGCCACCAAAGAACTCTATAAAATGATAGATTACCTTTATACAATCCTACTGTGTTTAAGTTGTGTATTAAAGTTGTTCAGCTTTCCTATTAAAAAAATTAATCCTGCCACTTGTATAAACAGCTTTGCATATTAAGCGTGAATTTTGTGACAACTGTAGTTCTGTAATACCACGAAAGTCGTGTGAAACTTGAAATTCCTTGAAGTATTCTGCTCTTCCCAAATAAGAGTCACTGAGAGCGTGGAAGTCACCACCACTCCACACAGGGCAAGCTGTTACAAATTACATCTCTCAAATATTTTATAGATCCTGTCACGTAGGCTGCTGCCGTTACTTAAATTACTGCTGTTTCCAAAGGCTTGAATATAATGCAGGGCCAGATAAAGAGGCAGGCATCGTCTCTGTCTGTCAGATGCCAACAGTGTGTTTCAGTCTTTGAACTCCACTTCTTTATCTGCAGCAGCCCCATCCCAGCGAGGTAACAGGAGTTACGCTCTCAGAACTGTACAGCTTGAATCCGCATCCTGATTTCTTTTGGGGCTTGTTTATCTCATCTTTCTAATTGCCTGGCAGGGGCGGGGAGTGGGAGGGAAGCCACAAAAGGGCAAAGGTCTGAAGTTAAGAGTTTTTACTGTCTATGTTTTCATGTCATTGAGGCCATCATTTTTCCTTCCAAGTGCTGCCTGCACTTGTCTTGCAGCCAGGATGTAATGTTTCCAGCTTCTTGCCTTCACACATACAGGAGAAACATTTTGTTCCACAGTAAAGGAACACCATCGGGTTGACTTCTTAAAAAAGGATTCTTGCTGTAAACAGCAGATACCTGAGAAAACATAGGTGCAAGTTCATAATCGTGGCATGTTGCTCCCATTTTTAAATTATTGTCTTCAGCTGCGCGGATTTCATAGGAAAGCAGCATGTTTATTGGTTGTGCCTCGGTTCCCCAAGGCTGTCAGCTGCCCTCCAAGGGGTTGTAAAAAAACCTGTGAATGCCGTTACAAAGAGAGACCCTCTAAGTCTGACCTGTGTGCTCTGGCAGGGCTCTCAGCAGAGCCAGCCCGTTAGTTCAGGGTTTTCACTTGTGTTGTTCATGCAGCATCTTTGCATTTTATGATGCTGATAAAGCCTTGTAACACTGTATTTTACAAATTCTGCATCTTGGCTGCAGTGAATTATTTGGGGGAAATTCAATTTCCAATTAAGTCCCAGTATGTCTTGTTGAGAATGGTAATGTCAGAGAGCAGGGGAGGCGTAAGTGAAACCGTTTTGCCTTTGACTGGCCCTGTAGAGTACAAAACCTGTTCTCCCTCTCCCCTAGAGCTTATGGGGGATGCCCTTGAGCCCTTCTGTTCTCCTGACTCCCCACAGCCATATTCCCCCGATTTTTGTCCCTCTGCCCACATGAGCATGAAGGGGGTGAGGGTGGGATAAGAGAGCTGTTGCTCTTCTTTGAAAATGTCTTTTATGATTGTAGGAAAGGAAGTAGGTGAGGGATTGGTCAGGATGCAGCGCAGGAAGGATCTGGCATGGCTGGCTTCCCGGAACTGCTAGAGCTTCCTCCAGGAAAGGAGAACAGTGCCAGCCAGAGGGGCACTGCCCTGTCTTCCCTGGCAGTTGACAGTGATATTGCTCCTTCTGGGGGGACATACCACCCTACAGAAAAGATAAGGCTGTTTTTTAATTTATTTGGCAAGTCATTCCACTAAATAGTTACAAATGGTAACTGATAGAAAATGACAAAATTAAGTTGGCATAATTCTATTAAAAGTTAACGATTAAAAATCCACAGACAAGTTCTGTATAAATAAGATGAATGACTGATGCTAAAGTGCTATCTCAAGAATTGGCTAAAGAGGAGCATTTGTTCACACCACTCTTCCTGCCTCTGTATCCAGTTACCCATCCCTTGTGCTCTCGGTCCCCAGCGCTGCTGTGATCAGCTCTGAGCATCCCAGCAGCACCAATGCTGCCTTCACTTAATGCTACGGGTACCAAATGTGAAGGGAGTTTTTTGACTCTGAATAAATACTTGATTCCTTGTAGGGCTCTGTAACTGTATTTCCCAAAACATTTTTGGTTAATTCTGGTTCAGAAAGGAGGGGAACTGCTTGCCTTCAGAATAAATGGGGTGCGGCAAAAACCATGACCCATGAGTTCTTCAGTCCTTGCTACAAAACCATGTAGATGCATGAGCAGAGGGAGGGGGGAGAGAGAAGGGGGCTGGGGCTCTGCTTTCCATGGCAGCGCTGATCGAGTCAGCTCCACGTGTTCACTGAGGTGAGTGAGGCAGTAAATGTCTCATCGCTGCTGAAAGGAGCCTCTGCTTCTCCCATTCCCAGCTGTGATCTCCTGCTGCTTCCTTTGTGCCAGCTCTGGCACTTCTGGCACTACTTGAAACACTAGAAAACAAACCCAGCAACAGTAATGTACAATTGAGACCTTTCTACCATTGCAGTGCGAGGAAATGGGGCTGCAACTCACAGCTACGTGTTACCAACGCTGTTGGGGCCACAATGCTTTTGCATCCTTGCTCAGGCCTGTTTGGTGGCATCTCTCCTTACCCCAGTTTCCCAAACTCCCCATCCCAGCAGCTTCCTCTCTTCTGTACTTTGGTCTCTGTGCTCCTGTTTTCTTTCTGTGCTATATCTTGTCTTACTTTTCACAAGTAAACTCGGGCTGTGTCACCTTACCCAGAAGTGCAGGTTCTGCCCTTTGTTTACTCAGTGAGAATGGAATCACCAAAAAAACCAGCTCAGATTCTGCAACCCCAGCTTTCCAAATATGCACATGCCTGGCTGTGCTCTGCAAGGGTCCCCTATACCACGATTCCTTCTGCTGTAAGCTCTCCTGGTCCTTCACACGAGCACATCACTGCTGTGCTCCGTATTACTCCTCTCTCAGCTTCTCTCCAGGGATGGTCTGTAGCAGCTGCTTGTCTCTGGAGCAAATGTCTCTCTGGTGGCTGGACCAGGAGGGCCCAATTACCTTTAATAGTTCCCTGTTTTTCTTAAAAAGAAAAGAACCTGCATTCTGGGAATTCTCCTGCAGCAGCATCTGTCTGCAATGAGTCCCAGAGCAAGCAGCCATACAAATTACTTTATGGAGTATGTGCTGTGCTAGCCTGCTGTAGTTTTAAAAAGACTTAACAGAGCTTACTCTAGTAGAATTGGAGGGTGTGGACCAGCACAGACAGGATGCAGGAACAACCACAAAACCACAGGTTAAATGCAAATAGTAAATTTATTTTCTTTACCTTGCCAACCAGGGCATCCCCGACGCAGCACCTGGGCATAGGCACTGCAGCGGGGATGCAGGCACCGGGAGGCTCAGGCCCCACTGCTCTCCCCCGTTTATCAGGGATCTGCGTGGATGCAGTTTTCCACTGCACTTTGCTCTCTCCCACAGCAGGGCAGGAATCTTAAGTGTGTTCGATAAGGTGCCTCTATCACAGGCCTATGGTATCTTGGCACAGATGTTCTACTTGTCAAGCACACAAGACTAAACAATAAATAGTATGGTATCTGTGGGGTTTTATACACCCCAGATGCGAGTCACTTGGGTATGTTTACAATCCTCCTCACCAATCTTCCGTTTTCCCACCACGAGTGTTAATTTTTGCACTTCCCTTCTCTTGGTGTGGCTGCGGAAGGATTTGGTCAAGTACTAGTGAGGCTTTATTGGCATTATTGCGTGCAGTTTGTGTAACTTGTAGTGAAAAAAAAGAATTTGTATATCTTGTGTGCAGACTGCAGTACCTGGGGAATGAAAAGTCTGGTGGATGAAGAAAGACTAACTGCCCTTGGATTGGTCAGGAAATGCAGCCTGAGGAGGAATGCCTCCCCTGCCTTCCCTACACGTAACGGAGAGAAGCTGTGTGAGCTTTACAGAAAGCATTGCACAGAGCAAATCAACAGCAACTCTGTACTGGAAATTGGGGGGGGGAAATTGCAAACTATTAAAGCCATTCTGGGAGATCTTTTCTGCAGGAGCAGCGAGGAGAGAGACCTCTGAGAGCTTGTGAAAGGACAGACCAGGGGTGACTGGCCTCAGGAGGAAAAATTGCATCCACCCAATAATAAAGGAACACCCTTCAAGCCGTGTGCTGACAGCAGGGAGGAGCTGTGTCACAGGCAGGAGTTCACTCTTGCATTTTAGGTCAGTAAGAAACTCCCTGCGTTTCCCAGCAGGCCTTCTGCTGAAATTCTCCGTTTTACTGGGGAGCAGGAGGCAGTATGAGCAGAGAAGCAGCAACGTTGTATTTGGGAAAGGTAATACAGCTCTAGCATATAAATTCTGTGCAATACTGGGAAGAACAGCTGCAGACAAAGATTGCAGAGTAGCAGCAGCAGGCACCAGCAGAAACTATCAAATAGCAAAGACTGGTGGAAAATTTCCTAATGTTATTAGATTAAGCCATCTGAAAAGTATTTGGGAGGGACGGAGTTGGAGATAGGGCAGGATTTCAGATCCATGTGGGGTAAACAACACAGCATGAAAAAGACATTTGGTTCCATAGGATCTGAAATTTGAGACAACAATGAAATGGATACAGCTTCCTATCTATTCCAGCACAAGATGTGCTTGTGTCAGAACAATATCCAGAAAACACTGGAATAAGGGATTCCAGATTTATAGTTATAGAAGGAGCACAACTAGGCAAAGATGAAAGTGTACAGCTACTGCACACCTCTCATCTGTGATGAGCAGAAGTTGCTGCATGGCAGGCACAAGTGTCAGTACTGCCCAGTCCTCAGGAGCACCACAGAGAGCAGGATGAGCTTTCTCTAGAGCATTGTGTGCTTCTTCCTTCAGAAGGGAGGGCACCTGTAGGTCATCTTCCTGTAGAACATACACCATGCTCCACTCACTGAATGCAGCTGTTTCTAGGGGTATAAAATGACCCTGCTTTTCCCCAGCCTATTTCCTTCAGATTGCCAAGGTTATACCAGGTCACTTGCTGGATCTTTGGGAATGTGAGAAAACCATGTTAATTAGCTTGACTAATGCCTGTGCCCTGGTGCCAGGACCAGAAGTGCAATTCCAACGTTTTCTTTGATGGTCTAGTTAACTCTATGTGATGGATTTGGAGCTGATGCAGAAGGGAGCAAGGCACCCTTTCTCTCTGGATTTCACTTGCCAGACTCATGAGAATGGGCTCCCCATGGTGACAGGATCATTTATGTTGGAACAGACCTCTTGAGATCATCTAGTCCACCCCCTCACCCCTACCTGCTGCTCAAGCAGAATCAGTGAGAGCAGGACCATGTCCAGATGGCTTTTGAATACCTACAAAGATGGAGAATTGACAACCTGTTCCAGCATTTGACCGCTCTCACAGTAAAAAAGTGTTTTCTTATATTTAGATGGAGTTTCATGTTTTTTATTCTGTGCCCATTGCGTCTTGTCCCGCCAGTGGGCACTGCTGAGAAGAGTCTGGCTCCCTCCTCTTCATTCTCTCACACTAGATATTACACACATTGATAAGGTTCCCCTGAGGCTTCTCTTCCCCAGGCTGAACAGTCTCAGCTCTCTCAGCCTTTCTTTATAGATGCTCCAGCCCCTTCATCCTCTTCATGGCCCTTCACTGGACTGCTCCAGTAGCTCCATGTCTTTCTTGTACTGGGTCAGCTCACACGCGACCCCACCAGTGCTGAGTAGAAGGATCAGCTTCCTTGACCTGCTGGCAACAGAGATCCCACATAAATAAATTCCCTCTGACTATGGCAGAGCTCAGGGTCCCTCCCCTGTGTGTGCACTAACAACTCTCCAGACATCAATGGGCTGCACTTTCTAGAGCATCCTTGGGCACCACTTTCTGGGTCAAGTTTACTAGCAATAATGTGCTACTCCTGTTGTGCAGTGTAGGGGCTGTCGTAGTCTTCCTGCCAAGCAGGGACAACTCTGCACCCCACAGAACTGGTACTCAATGCTGCTCTTGTGCGCAGACTACAAGATCGCTGTGAAGGTGATCTCAGTGACCCAGCTCTGTGCCAGGCAACATGATCCCTCCTGCCCAGACCTAGGTGGTCCAAGGTTGGAGCATCTTGGACAGCTGATTCACAACTTGCTCCACTCAGTACGTACTGCCAGTCTGTTCTTTGCCTTGTAGCAGGGACAACTACCCCCTGGGGAAACTGCAGGAGTTTGGCTTTGCCCTCCACTGTGTGAAGTTCCTATGGATACTACATGCTGCTAGAAAGTACTTGGGAAAGTTCAGCTTGCTGATCAGATTCACTTGGAAATTGCATTAAATTTGCTCTTGTCCTGCCATTGCTATCAAGCCACTCCTCTGCCTCTTCTAGAGGAAGATAATGGAGCTGGTGCTCCATGAGCTGGGCCTGTTGGTGTACACTGTCAGTGTTCTCTCTGTGATTAAGGAGACCTGATGCATGGGAATGCCCACAAAAAAAGTCTTCTGTGTCCTCCTCCACGTTGGTCAAGCTGTGTCCTCATGGTTTGAGTCAGGTGGAGACAAACTTTTTTTCCTGCCTGTACTGCACATCACTGAATGGTTCCTGGCCTCCTTCTGTCTCTGGGATCCTACATGATCCCCTTTTGCTTGGGTGCCAGAATGGCTGCACAGGTGGGACAGAACTCCTAAAATGTCTTTCCCTTTGGAGGGATCGCTGTTCATCTGGTCTTGTTCGCACTCTGCCCCTCAACATCCTTTGCCCCAGCCTTGCTGCCCTGGCCAGCCTCTGAAAGAAATATTTAAATTTGTTGTGATCACAGTGTAAGTTGGCTTTCTAGACAGGCCTTGAGTCTCACTCTAGAGAGCAGGGAAACCATGGCTCACTCCGCACAACAGCTCAGTGTTAATGAAAATTTGCACCTGGCCTGTGCCAGCTGAGGAGAGATCAGGAAACAAAATATAGAATTACAAGGGTAAATACTTATCTGTACTCATGAGGTGACCCTGTCAAATTGGGGCACCCTGAATGTGGTTTTACATGGGGTTCTTATACCCTTCAAATGTTCAGGTACAACATGGCTTGATTAATCACTAACGCCCATGGTACTGATTACTACCCATAGTAAAACTTCGCAAAGCAACTGTATTTCTGCAGCATTCTTGCTGCTTGTCTATTAACGCAGATGTCCCTGGAGTCAGTCTGGAGCCAGAGCTACTGGTGTCCAGATGGTACCAGGGTGGCCAAACCAGGAGTGTTTCAGGGGACGTCCAGGGGTGTCGGTTGTCCTTCATGGACATCTCTAAGCCTCCAAGAAGCAAAGCCCTTCTTTCCAGGGCTGGGCTGTCCTTTAGCTTGTTTTACTTAGCATGAACAATACCAAAATCTCCAGTAAAATTCCACTATCTCATCCCGTTGCAGTGAACTAACAAAACAACAGCAATTAACAAAAGTTAATAAACTTTCATACTGTAAAGACTGATTGACACAATAGTTAGGGAATTTCCCTAACATCAGTCCCTACATCTTTGCACCTGAGCATCAGGAGAGGTTTCTGGGCAGTTCAAGGCATCCAGTAGCAGCACACGGCCAGGGGCCCCCCTCGCCTGATGCCGATGCCTCCCAGTCCCGCCGGCAGCCCCTGATGGCTCCCCTCAGCCCCTCTCGGCTCCCCTCCGCTCTGCCCTGATGCCTGCAGGAGCAGCGGGCCCACCGGGGCTCCTCCGGGTACCCTCCCTGACAGGCCTCCCCTCACACGAGGCCTTCCCAATCCTGTGGGGTCCTGACTGGGACGTCAACCAGGGCAACCCTCCTACCCGCTGCCGCTGCTCCCCGGGGAGAGGTGCCCGCCCAGGCCGCCCTACCCTACCCTCTTCGCGGCAGTGCTGCTGCCGCCGGCGCTGCCCAGGGCGGCGGAGGAGCCCTGCCTCGCGGACCCACCGCCCCTTCCGCTCTGGGCCCGACCGGCCCCGCCCCTCGGTGGCTCCTCCGGGCGCCAGGCGGCGCCGGAGCGGGAGGAAGCGCGGGAGCGGCGCGGAGCCATGGCGCTACCCGACGAGCTGTGGGCAGAGCTGCCGGCTGAGAAGCGCATCTTCTGCTCCGTGTTGCTCTTCTCCTGGGCCGTCTATCTCTGGGAGGCCTTCCTGGCGCACCGGCAGGTCGGCGGCGGCTCGGCGGGAACGGGCGGGACATCGGGGCGGCGGGGCCGGGGCCGAGCGGCTCAGGGACCGGCTTAGCGTGTCGCCTGCCTGGGCGAGGGCCTGGGCCTGCCCCGGCCGAGGCAGCGGGGCCCGGCGCGGTGTCAGCCCTGCTCGCCCGCAGCCTGTGGGGGGAAGCGGTTTGCCGCCGGCAGCCGTGAGAGCAGCCAGAGAGGGGAGCGGGCTCGCGGCGCGCCCCGGAAGGCAGAGCTGTCGGTGGTTCCGCTGCGCGGGGCCCGGCCCCGCTGGGTGCCTGCGTCTGCTGGCGCTTGCCAGGCTCTGGAGCGGGACTGGCCCCGGGCGGGCCGGCGGCGCTCTCCGGGGAGCCAAGGCCCCCTCCCCGCTGGGTGGCCGCGGCGGTGGGGACACTCGCCCACACGTCAGTCGCTCAGTCGGGTGAGTCCGTGGAAGGATCTGAAAAGTGCCAGCAGCCCAGCACCCACCCAGCAGCTCGATTCTCCTTCTCCAGGACAGGTGAGACAGCAGGAAGAACAAAACCGAGAGGACCCACGGGCTGCAATAAAGACAGTTTAATCAGTGAAGGAAAGAGGGGAGAGAGAAGCCCATAAGTGCTGCAAAGGCACCACCTCCCACAAGCAGGCCGATGCCTGGCAAGTCGAGTAACAGCCACCTTGGAAGTCAGACCCTCTCCCCCACTTTCTTCTTCCCGTACTTGTTTTTACTGCGGAGAAGAACGTTATAGGGCATGGGATATCCCCTCGGTCAGCTCAGGAGAGCTGTCCTGGCTGTATTGCCTTCCAGCCTCTTGCCCACACCTGCTCACTGGGAAGACAGAAAGCAAACCTTGACACTCCTTAGCAGCAGCCAGAACTCTGCTGTGTTATCAACACTGCTTTGCCCACAAACGCAAAGCATACAGCAGACTGCTGTGAAAAAATTAACTCCGTCCCAGCCTGACCCAGCACAGCTGGGGAGAAGGCTGCTGGGGCAGCAGGAGGCAATGCTGCGTACTCCTGTGGGTCATGGGACCACCTGAGCCGTCTGTGAGCGGGGGGGGGGGGGGGGGGGGGGGGGGGGGGGGGGGGGGGGGGGGGGGGGGGGGGGGGGGG
>JAOXNO010000010.1:8246936-8267759 GCA_028565335.1 Limnodromus scolopaceus | reverse complement strand
AAGAATGTATTTTGAAGTGACAAAGAGTAGGAGCTTTTCTTTTGAGAAGGGGTAAATATACTAAAACAAGAGAAGGCAGTGTATGGAATAAGGACCTTGAGTCTTTAAAAATTTTAAAGTGGTGAGTTCTCTACCAAAAATGAAATAGCTCCTCATTTATGCAGCTGCATCATAGATATGTTTCCTGGTGAAGTTGCATGGTTTGCAGGGGAGGATCTGGTGTTTGGTTTCAAAGTCTGCTTAGTCGTTATTGTGGTACAGTAAGTCACATCCTGTGGAAAAATGAGTTTGTGTGATCTTTATATAATAACCGTATTGGAAATAAATCAGTAAGTAGGCAACTCAGTTTCTGGTTATAACATAGTAACTATGCTTCAGCTTTATGTTTGGAACTTGATAGAAAACAAATTTAGAAATATGTATTATTTTGTGGGTTGTTTGTTTTTCTTTTTTTAAACTCTGTGGTGGCCCATGGGATGATGTTAAGTGTTGCTTTAAAAATCTCAGTTATCTCCTTAAAAATATTGGATGTAGACTCTAAGTTTCTTTTTCAATTTTTCAGAGACGGGTGTATAGAACAACAACACATGTACCACAGGAATTAGGACAGATCATGGATTCAGAAACATTTGAAAAATCTCGTCTGTATCAGCTGGACAAAAGTACTTTCAGCTTTTGGTCAGGCCTGTATTCAGAAGTTGAGGGCACTGTAAGTACCTGAGTTGCTCTACCCTTCATATGACACTTTTCATGTACTTTAACTGTGAAATACTTTGATTCTTAGTGATCCTGTGCAGCTGCAGTGTTGGCATTCTGGTGTCTTACATCAAACACTGAAATTTGGAAGGCCTAGGATTCTGTATTTCTTGTTTGTGGCTGTATTTGCCATATAAAAAGAAGGAATTATTCAGACAGCATGTAATTTCTCTATGGAGTGTGGAGTCATACTGCACAACAATTTATGTTATATTACTATGTTTTAGTGGCACAGCTGAACCTATTATGCTTTCCACTACCAAATAATTAATTAACATCAGAATTATTTTAAGTTGTTACAAATACAGACCTTTTTGTGTTTGGAGGGATGCAACTATTTTAATTTTAGATAAATTTTAGGTAGAGGGTAGAAAGAAGAATGTGTGAGAACAGGAAGGCTAGCAGTAGGCACTTCCTGAGTGTAAGAACAATTATACTGGGCAAATAATGTTCACATACGTGAAAAAACAGAGCTATTGAGTTAGAACAAAGTATTTACGTGTGTGATACACAGTCTTAAGAGAAACCTTTTCTGACTTACTGCAGAAATGTGTTGCTCATCAGTAGCACAATCCTGAAATGCCTGACATTGCGAAATATAATTAGAGTATGATCTACTACATGATGAACTCAAAGAAGCAAAAAGATCAGTTATAAAAGATAATGAAACTAGTATTGTAAAATAGTGTAAGTCATGTAACTGTATAACTATGATATGAAATTGGTACTTAAGAATTGTGACCCCTCTTACCTTTTGCATTTCCTGATCTCTTTCGTGCTGCCTAACCTGTATGTTGTTTCATTTTGTATGAATTGTAAAAATGTTTATTATGCATGTGTCAGTATCGCTGTTGTATTCTTTTTGGTATGCTGAGTAGAACTCAAGACAATTTCTGTGCGAACTTGAAAAGCATCTAGGTTTTTGACCAACTTTAGAGGTGGTATTTCGTTTGAAAACTGAAGCTATCTTCCAATAGCGGTTTTGTGGACAGGATGAGATGGTACCACCTAGCAAGTGCAACAAGTTAGAAGGTTCTGAAGCTTTACCTTAATTTCAAGAGCTTTAGCAAAAACAGCTTCCCTTGTTGTCTTTAAGGAAAACATATAGGACTGAAATGAGCCCTTTTTTGCCACTGAATTTAATGCCCTGCTAAGCAAAGAGCCATATCAGCAGTCTGTGCTTATCTTCATCAAGGCTTACTGTTCTTATAGTCATCCACAACATTCTAGCCACTAAATTGGAGAGAGATGGACTGTTAGATGGATGAAGAACTTGGCAAGTTTACAGATGACACCAAGCTCAGTGGTGCAGTTGATATGGAAGAATAAAGGGATCCTGCCATCCAGGGCAACCTTGACAGCCTTGAAGAGTGGGCCTGTGCAAAACCTCATGAAGTTCAAGGCCAACTGCAAGGTCCTATGCGTGGCTTGGGGCAGTCACCTCTGTACCTGGCAATATCATGGAGCAGATCCTCCTGGAAACTCTGCTAAGGCGTGTGGAAAATAAGGAGGTGATTGGTGACAGCCAGCATGGCTTTACCACAGGCAAGTCATGCCTGAAAAATTTGGTGACTTTCTGTGATGGGGTTACAACATTGGTGGACAAGGGAAGAGCAACAAATGTCTGCTTGAGGGTTGGAAGGCTCTACAGAGGGATCTGGACAGGTTGGATCAATGAGCCAAGGGCAATGGGATGAGGTTTAATAAGGCCAAGTGCCAGGTCCTGCATTTTGGTCACAACAACCCCAGGCAACGCTGCAGGCCTGGGGAAGCGTGGCTGGAAAGCTGCCCAGCAGAAAAGGACCTGGGGATGTTGGTGGACAGCCAGCTGAACATGAGCCAGCTGTGTGCCCAGGTGGCCAAGAAGGCCATCAGCATCCTGGCTTATATCAGGAACAGCATGGCCAGCAGGAGTAGGGAAGTGATGGTGCCTCTGTACTGGGCACTGGTGAGGCCCCACCTCAAGTGCTGTGTTCAGTTCTGGGCCCCTCACTACAGGAAGGACATTGAGGTGCTGGAGCACGTCCAGAGGAGAACCACCAAGCTGGTGAGGGGTCTAGAGAACAAGTCATATGAGGAGAGGCTGAGGGGAACTGGGTAGGCTTAGTTTGGAGAAGAGGAGGCTGAAGGAAGACCTCATTGCCCTCTACAGCTACCTGAAAGGAGGTTGTGAAGAGGTGGATGTTGGCCTCTTCTCCCAAGGGAATAATGACAGGACCAGAGGAAATGGTCTGAAGTTGGGGCAGGGGAGGATTAGATTAGATATGAGGAAGAATTACTTTACTGAGAGGGTGGTCAGGCACTGGAGCAGCCTGCCCAGGGAGGTGGTGGAGTCACCATCCCTGGAGGTATTTAAGAAACGTGTAGACATGGCACTTCAGGGCATGCTCTAGTGTCCGAGATTGTTCGTTTGTGTCTGTTTGTGTTTTGGGGGGTTTTTTTGGGGGTGGTTTAGTTTGTTTGTTTTTTGTTTTGTGTAGTTTTTTGTTTTTGTTTTGTTGGGGTTTTTTTGTGGTTAGACTCGATGATCTCTAAGGTCCCTTTCTAACCATGAAGCTTCTGTGATTCTGTCATCTACCTGGACTTGTGCAAAGTGTCTGACACTGTCCCGCATGACATCCTGGTCTCTAAAGTGGAGAGACACAGATTTGATGGATGGACTGGGTTGCGGTTAACAGCTCAATGTCTCAAGTGGAAAGCAGTGACAAGTGGCATTCCTCAAGGGTCAGTACTGGGGCCAGTGCTGTTCAATATCTTTGTCGGCAATATGGACAGTGGGATTGAGTGCACCCTTAGCAAGTTTGCTGACAACACCAAGCTGTGTGGTGCAGTCAACACACTAGAGGGAAGGGATGCCATCCAGAGGGACCTGGACAAGTTGGAGAGGTGGGCCCATGCGAACCTCATGAAATTCAGCCAGGCCAAATGCAAGGTCCTGCACATGGGTCACCACAACCCCAAGCCCAAATCCAGGCTGGGTGGAGAATGGCTGGAGAGCAGCCCTGGAGGAGAAGGACTTGGAGGTGTTGGTGGATGAGAAGCTCAACGTGAGTCAGCAATATGCGTTTGCAGTGCAGAGGTGAAATATATCCTGGGCCGCATCAAAAGAAGTGTGGCCAGCAGGGTGAGGGGGGCGATTCTGCCCAGATGATCCAGGGAACTCCAGGCCTGTCAGTCTGACCTCAGTGCCTGGAAAGGTCACAGAACAGATCATCCTGAGTACGATTATGTTGCACATGAAGGACACCTAAGCGATCAGGCCCAGCCAGCACAGGTTCATGAAAGGCTGGTCCTGCTTGAGAAACCTGATCTTCTTCTATGACCAGGTGACCCAGTTGGTGGGTGAGGGAAAGGCTGTGGATGTTGTTTACCTGGACTTAAGTAAGGCCTTTGATACGATTTCCCACAGCATTCTCCTGGAGGAACTGGCTGCCCATGGCTTGGATGGGAGTGCTCTCCACTGGGTTAAAAACTGGCTGGAGGTGAAAGGAGTTCAATCCCATTGGCGGGTGGTCATGAGCAGTGTCTCAAGGGCTCGGTAGTGGGGCTGGTTCTCTTTAAAATCTTTATCAATGACCTGAACGAGGGGATCGAATGCACCCTCAGTAAGTTTACAGATGACACCTGGTTGGGTGGGAGTGTTGATCTGCTGGAGGGTAGAAAGGCTTTGCAGAGGGATCTGGAGAGGCTGGATCGATGGCCCAAGGCCAGTGGTGTGAGGTTCAACAAGGCCAAGTGCCGGGTCCTGCCCTTGGGTCACATCAACTCCATGGATGCTCCAGGCTGGGGGAAGAGTGGCTGGAGCTGCCTGGCAGAAAAGGCCCTGGGGGTGTTGGTCAACAGCCAGCTGGATTTGAGCCAGCAGTGTGCCCAGGTGGCCAAGAAGGCGACCAGCATCCTGGCCTGTGTCAGGAACAGCATGGCCAGCCGGACTGGGGCAGTGACCATCCCTCTGTACTGGGCACTGGTGAGGCCCCTCCTTGAGGGTTGTGTCCTGTTTTTGGCCCCTCACAACAGGAAAGACATTGAGGTGCTGGAGCGGGTCCATAGAAGGGCAATGGAGCTGGTGAGGAGTCTGGAGCACAAGTCTTGTGAGGAGCAGCTGAGGGAGCTGGGGATGTTCAGCCTGGAGAAAAGGAGGGTGAGGGGAGACCTTCTCACTCTCCACAGCTCCCTGAAAGGAGGGTGTAGAGAGGTGGGGTCAGTCTCAAGGAACAGATGATAGGACAAGAGGGAATGGCCTCAAATTACACCAGGGGAGGTTTAGGAGGGATATTGGGAAAAATTTCTTCACTGAAAGGGTTGTCAAGCCTTGGAAGAGGCTGCCCAGGGAAGTGGTTGAGCCTCCATTCCTGGAGGTGTTTAAAAGCCAGGCAGACGTGGTGCTGAGGGACGTGGGATAGTGGTGGGCTGGGCAGTTCTGGGTTAATGTTGGACTTGATGATCTTAAGGGTCTTTTCCAACCTAAATGCCTTTATGATACTGTTCTACAATCAAGCTGATACTGCTGATATGTAGGATATATGCAGCTGCGTCTTTACATGTAGGTGATGGTGAGTTATTGCTCCTTTCTATGATCTTGAGCTGTGTCTTTGTGTTTCTCAGAATCTGTCTTGGGATTAGCCGGTTCCAGCAGAGCTAAAGTGAGGTGGCCTCTACTGTCTGGGTTTGCCACTTAGAGCGTAAACTGCATCCTTTATTGGCGTTGGGAACTGCCTGACTGGAATGAGTCTCTTGCGGCCAAAGTTGATGCAATTGGATGACAGTTTTGCAACGCTTTGCCTTTAGTAGGTAGAAGTATGATTCATTAACCTAGCAAGTTAACTGAAGGGCAGATGCTCTGGTAGAATTACTAGTATGCTTTGATTTATTTCAGACACTAATTATGTGGGTTTCCTTTTAACTGGTAAGTAGTAGCAACATCATGCTAATAGCTGTTTTTGTTCAGGGATTGATACTTCTGGGATTTCCAGCTCTGAAGCTCAACGGGTAGCCTGCAAAGCAGAAACAAGCTTACTTTGGTCATTTCCATCTCCTGCTGACACTCAAAATGCACCCTAATAGTTAGGTTATAAGAATAAGCTTTTTAAAAATAAGTAAACAAATAAAAACCTGTTACTGTCCGTTCTTGAAGGCTGCCTACTTGAAAACTGATCTTTACATATGTAGTGGTGCATCACTTGCTGAGAAAGTAAATGCGAAATGTTTGGAAGTCAAGCTGTTCAACAAATACAGTTAGCACTTGCTTCAGTAGCTGTCTCAAGTATTTCTTTGATGATGGTGTGTCTTGAGCAGTTCCTTGGCAACCTGCACGGCAGAAGGCATCGCGAGGCAGGCACAAGGAGAGCATGACACTTTTGTAAAATGGTTGGAGCAGCACTAATACTGAAAGTGAAATTGTGGCCTTATTCTGAATGCCTTTCTCTCAGTAAGGAATGCAGGCGAGACTGTCCCAGTGCAGTCAAGTTGCTGAATCTTTCATACCCCTCCTGGAAACTGTATGTTATACAACCATCGGGCAAATGAGTTTTAAGGTCCTCTAAAAATATACCTTATGCCTAAGCCAATATAGCAGCAAAGTCTACAGTAAATAGGCTTGGAAATATGCTAGTAAAAAAAGCTTGACCTGGTCTCTGTTTCTGTAAAGCAAAAATGAACCATTACTAAATGTTCCAGGGTCTCTCTATGCACTGCTAAGATCAGAGGGGAACAAACAGCCTATTTATAATTTTCTCATTCACCCTTAAAGAGGTGCTTATCATGCTGAAATTTTAGTAGAATACAATGACAAGCTGTTTCATATTGCCTCCGTGGTATGTGTTTTTGTTTTCAAGATGATTCTCCTCTGTGGAGGAATTCCTTTTCTCTGGAATCTGTCTGGTCAGATCTCTGGTCGTGCTGGGTTTGGACCGGAATATGAGGTAAGCAGTCTTTAAATTTTAGTGAAAATGTTTGGTCCATGAACTATACTGTTAAAATATTTTTTTTTTTTATTTTTAAGCTTGCATTTGCTTATAGTGGGATTTAGGTACAGGTACAATACAATATAGTAAAAATCCCAGATATTTTCTGGTGAACGCAATGATTCAGCGAGTCTGACAGTATGTGACTTTTAAATTAGCTTGCTTAACTAAAATAGCCTTGTATGTTAAAAACATTCACATCTTAAAGCTATTTGAGTCAAACAAGGTGGTGGGTTGGGTTTTTGTGGCTTTTTATTTGGGTGTTGTCTTTTTCCTAATCTTAGATGTGATCTTCCTGCACAGTAAAGGGGTAAGAAATTTGAGGCTACTGCTTATGTTGTCTTTGTGCTGTGGATGAGGCATCTATCTAAACTCATGTCACAAACCTTTAATTTTTGTTTAAATCTGTTTCATGAGTGTATATATATTTTCTTTCTTTAACATAGTAAGCGATTCCGGTGATCAGTAATCTAATCATCACAGACATGTTATTTCTGTGAATTGTCTATCTTCATCTTGTAATCAATGACATGAAATCCATTTCTAACACCCGGAATATTAATGTCAGTACAAGTCAGTAAATACCAGATTTATTATTTTTTTTCAGATTGTCCAGTCATTGGTATTTCTGCTGCTTGCAACACTCTTCAGTGCAGTGACCGGTCTCCCATGGAGTTTATATAACACATTTGTCATAGAAGAGAAACATGGCTTCAATCAGCAGGTATTGTAAATAGGACTTATACTTACCTAATGTCTTCAGTAGCCTTGGCTGGTTGGATGGACTGGCATGTCCGTTTCTGTGCCAAAGATCATTAGTTTTAGGAACATTTCTACTTGCACTGCATAAAAATAAGAGCAATGACAGTTTGTGACCGTTACAGAAGTACCCATGCCACACCAGAATGTCTGTGTGAGCCCACGCCACTGAGTAAAGAGAAACGTGTCTTCCAGCAGTGCAACAGAGAACACCTCAGCTGTTCATTTTTGGATGGACTCTTCTTTTGCCCTTCATATGCCCTTCCTGAGAAGTCTGGATCACTGCTTGATAGGGGCAATTCTGATTCCTGGACACTGAACAGATGAAACAAAAATTATTTTTCTCCTTATTTTGTTTCACTTATTGATTTCTTGTATCAGCTTTTAGTAAATTAGAGAATTCAGCTCTTCATTTGTACCTCTTTTAGGTACTCACTTAATATCAGCACTGGCTTTCTTAATTTCTCTCATCAACTTGGTTTAACCTGTTTCAGTATCAGTTTGTCATGGGATCAGATTTTCCTTTTGGGAGAGGAACCTCAACTACACATCATTAGCCATTTCATGCCAGAAATTGTTTTCTGCTTTTGGACCCAGCTAGTGTTGTCTACAGTACTTTCTGTTCCAAGCCTAGTAGGAAGTTTGGGTTTTTTTACAGGCTCATTTTAATAAGGGTAGAGATCCACTGGTATTTGGCAGTTTCAGCTTCAAGTTTCTACGGAGGCAGGAAGACTGAGCTAGACCTAAAGAAGTGGAATCAGTTTATTTCTAAACTGGTAAATTGATAAATTGATGCTTGTTATTCCTTCTATAAAACAAGTAAGAAAACAAGTGAGAAAAAAAAGCTCTAAATGCAATGATTGGACCCTCTCTTAATGATCTTTAAAACAGAAGCCTGTAGATCCTGACACATCCTATATTATTTTGGTTCACATCGATTATTTAGTGGGATACTATTTTCTTTCCAGGAAAGTCCTCACTGCACAGTTTTCCTTTGGTATCTGTATGTATTGCTGGAAACTGCAAGGCTTGTTTGGTTCCCCCCTGCCCTGGCCCCCCATGTTTAGATATTGTGCCAATGGCAGCTCCTGCTCCAGTCTTTGGGAAGCAAATCTGAACGTCGTTCTAGTTATTCGTAAGCCTTATGTGACCAACTCAGAGCTCTTTTTGTATTCCATATACCTCTCTATTCTTATAAAAAACCCTTGTGGTTTGAAAAACATATGTGTAACTTCTAACAATCACTTTTTTCTCTCACCAGCAAGTAAATACTCATTATCAGAATGATGGCACACATAGCCATTCATATCCTAGGTGATTCTGAGCCATAGTCCTGGAGATCTTTTTCCTTTTGCAGACTTTATAGTGAGCATACTGTCAGGCTAACATCTGCTTCTATCAAGGGAGGAAGGAATGTTGCCGTGTTTCCAGAGCATGAGTCAAGCAATCTTTTTTTGGGGGAAATACATATCTGATGTATTTTGTTTGTTCTCTGGCTATCACTTCTCTTCTGTAGTCCTCTAAAATTGTAAGGGCTGGCAAAGTCCTAATTCTAGTAGTGTGCTTGTGCCCTGGCCTAGTCTAGGCATCCTTTAGACATTCAGAATCCTTAAATATGCATCAAAAGCCATCTTTCGATTTTGTTTCTCATGTCAATCCTGAGTAGTTGCATCAGGCATGCACCTTGATTGTCTCTCCTACCTTAGTGAGGAGTAAGGTTCATCTCTGTGCCAGGTCTGCAAGCCCTTTATGTCCAGGACACAAAAGTCCAAAGACTGTCAGCATTGGGACTTGTAATAGAAATAGAAACTAGAAATAGAGCAGACTCACAGACTAGCTCGTGGATGGAGAATTTGTCTTGATCAGGGCTTGAACAGGCCCTGCCTCTCTGCAGAAGAAGCAGAGGGTGAAATACTGAACATAGCAGCTTGAGCTTCTTTAAAATTGGCTTGAGAGCTTGCAGAAACCATGTGGTTTCTTTGTATGCTTTAGGGAGGGTGAGGACGATTCTGGGTATATCTTCCAAACATTTTTTCCCTGGAGCTGTGCTCTCTGGGAGCTTCACTGTTGTAAATGCAAGCATTGTGCCTAATCAAATGAAAAAGGAAGACTTGGCACTGACACCTATGGGTCTTGATAAGTGCTTGATTGAGCTACCTGCATGATGGCTTTTACAACGTTTTTTTTTGCCACAGTGGTCCTCATGCCAAGAACTGGAGGCTGAGTTCAAACCAATTTGAGTTACAAAATGTCTTGCAAACACAGTCAAATCTTCGTCTTCCATTTCAGGCTGATGGGCTAGGTCCTTTAGTGAATGAGACAAATTCACACCTGGTACCAGCCCAGACTTTGGATTTTCTAGCAATGATTCTCAAACGGTCTTCAGATAGACTTTTTCTTCAATGGGAGCGGCTTCCTGAAGATGAGGATTTCTCTTGAAGTCACATCTGCCTTAGAAAGCAGGAAAGAGGTGGGGCAAAGATGAAAGATACCATGCAATTTTATAGCTCTACTCCTCCTCGATTGTGGAGCTGGAAGTAAAGAAAGAGTTAAAATGAAAACTTGAGCTAAATGTTGTTGATGTGTTTCAGAAAGCCCAGTGGAAACAGTGCTGGCAGCATGCTTTTGTTAAAAGTTCTTCTAGTTTATATTAAGCGACTGTTTCAGCTGTTGACTAAGCTACAGAATGAAATAGGCCTTTTTCTGGCTGTGCTGAGGAAGCAATAAAGGAGGAACCTGCTGTTGTCTATTTTGTTTTTTCTCTCCTGGCTTGTACCAGTTTGAGTCTTGATCAAACGGGAACGATTTTTCCTTTGTCCAGGATGACCCAGAGAGTTTCTTTCCTGCTCCTCCATACCATTTTCAGGAAAAGAGCACTGCTTAGTGTGAATGAGAGCCACGAGTCTTGCTTTTCTAGTTACAGAACTGTTTTGCTGGAAAATGTAGCCCATACTACCTGGGAATATTAAAGGTAGGCAAGGCACATCTTACGGAGTGTTGCATTTGTGTGGGTATGTGTCTATACAGTTGTGTTACTGCTGATGCTAATGGTTGCTTAGCAAGAATTTGTCACCGGAGTGCTCACTGTGTGACCAGAGTGAATATGTCTGCATAAAGGCTAGTCTGAAATGGTGGGTTTATATCTGATTTGTGTTTCTGATAGTCATGGAAGTGAGAGGCATTTGTCCAGATTCTTGCTCCAAATCCTTAGTTTTTATTTAAATCTGTTTCACCAGTATTTTTTTTTTCTTTCCAGACGAGTTCCATATCTTTACTGTAGTATGGGCTTTTTAATACAACCTTGTTGGGAAGGATCTTTACATAATAACCCCCTCACTTCTGTGCCTTGCAGATAGCTGTAAGTCACAATTCCTGAAAGAGCTAGTTGGGTATTTAATCATGTTGCAGAGTCACTAGATCACATTCATTTAGATAGAGGTCTTTGGAATATCTATTGCTTCGATTAAAATTATACTAATTTTAAAACCTGAGGTGGCTACATGAGTAGTAACTGCACATCAGTGGAAGCTTGGAGTAAAATGCCAAATATATATCTAAAAGTCTTTAATAGGACTTCTGTATATTTCCAGTTAAGACAATCAGCTTGATGGTAACTGAAAGTTAAGATGAATGGAGGCAACTGTTCAAAGACAAAATATTTCACAGTAGCTGTGTTTCTTAAGAGTTTCCTTTTCTCTAAAAATCCCATAATATCTAGGATATAGATTGATAAAGGAATTAAGGGACAGATGAGCTTATTTTTTTCCTTCCTCTTTTAATGAAGGACACACGTGCACCACAATATAAAGGTCAGGTCTTCCTAAGGAAGAGTGTATCTGCATGGACTTGGAGTCCGTGTTAAAGAGCCACAGCTACCAGGAGAGGAGGTGAAAAGTGTCTTCCACCTTTTCCTGATTTACTTTGATTTCCTTATCACATTGGTATTTCTGTTTCGCGATTTCTCTTATTTTGTTTCGGTGCATCCACTGAAGGGATCAGTTAATTAACCGCTGTGGCATATCAATAGTTACACTAAAATATTACTGATATCCTTTCTTTACAGACTCTGGGATTTTTTTTTAAGGATGCTATCAAGAAGTTTATCGTGACTCAGTGTATTCTGTTGCCAGTGACATCCCTTCTGCTTTACATTATTAAAATAGGGGGAGACTACTTCTTCATCTATGCCTGGCTCTTCACATTAGTTGTTTCCTTGGTGAGTATGAAAATATGTTTGGGTTTCTTCCAAATGCTAGTTTACTTGCATGGTTCAGTGTGCTGAGGGTTAAAAACGTTACTGAAAGGAAGTGGAGAAAAATCTAAATCTCCTGGGAATTTTAATGTCTGCAAACTTTAACAGTGTCTCAGTGTATTTGTTCAGGAATAATAGTTCATATTAATTGTCCACATTAATGGACAAATCTTATATTTTATCTATTTAATACTGGAGTGTCTTCATCAGTTGAAAAATAAACATTCAAAAAGTTTTAGAATGGATACTGGAAGTACAACACTATGTGGTGATAAGTTTTCCTTTTCCTTAGATATGGGAAGGGCACAAGAACAACTACCAGTAGTTTGGCAAGACGAGGCAGAATCTGCTTTGGTCTGTAGTGTTTTCCAGTGGGCTTTTCTTACAGGTCATCAAACACCAACTCTCAATTGCATTGCTTTGTATTGAGACAAGTAGCAGTTTTCCATTTCTGGCACAGATATAGCTCATTTTATTATACTGAATTGGTAACTGACATTTTTAGGGCTTATATTAAAAGGATCGTTTTGTACACATCATAAAGATTTGGTGTTTTCTATTGTTACTGTAAGGTCCGAGGCCTGTATTTTTTTTTATCTTCCAACATAGTTTTCTACTGGTTTTTTTCTCAATGTAATAACCATCACCCCAGGACGAAAAGTATGGTTTGTATATATTAATTCATTTCTAGATTAAAAGAGCACCTTAACAAGTAAAAGAATTATTACATTACGGTAAAGTAATAAAGCCTGCCACATCAGCCTAACAATAAATTTCAGTCAATCAATCCCTGATTCTCGTGTCAAGTTCCAACTTTCTGGTTAAACTGGAGTGCATCATCAAGAAAATTTTTAGGAATACCTTTGTAGGAATAGTGATTTTTCTTTCTTAAGCTTCTCTTTCATGATTTAAGCAAGTGTTCCTGCTTTTTTTATTTAATTTTTTTTTATTTTCCTTTTCCCCACTGCTTCTAGATTCAGATAGCTTTTACAGCTTTCTTGGAATTTCAGTTTGTCAGCTTCCTTTCTAAAGCACAGGCATTGGCTGGCTCTGTTTTACAAAGATGCGATTGTAATGCTACATGGGAGGACATTGCCATTAACACAGGACAATCTGATTTTCCACTTACATATCCCATAGGTGCATTGACATTCTCAGACACGGCAACATGGAAGGAATTGTGGCTCAGTTTAAGCCATGACTGCAAAGTCTTTTCATAATCCTGTTTTTATGGGATACAGATATCATTATCTGAATTGTATTTCTTGCTTACTTGTATTTTTGCATCACTGATACCTAACATGTAACTGAAATAAAACCTGTGTGGATTAGTGGATTAGTGGCCTGCACGGCCACTAATTCTGGTTGTAAGATGGACTTACAACCTACTACTTTGAGTTCTTTCAAGCTTTTTTTTTGTTTGTTGGTTTAGTTGTACAGGGTTTCCTGTTGTGTTGTGGTGCTGGGTCCTGCTGTCTGTAGTCCAGGTGTGCTTATGCTCTGGCATCTTCCCTTTTTTTGTCTCTGAATGTATTCTGAAAAATTGTAGTGCTAGTTCTCAAAAATGTCAGTTCATGTATATTGACTTGACTATTACAGAAAGATCTCTCCAGACTTTGATCAGTACTTCTTAAAGACTAGTTCTTTTTCTTTCAAGCTGTGATTGGCAGGATACCCTTAAATCATAATTCAGCATTTAAGCTACTGCTCTGTCAACCTGAGTGAAACAGTCCATACTTCCAGGTTATTCTAGTGTAGTCTTATTATTTGCAAACTTGGGAAGATACTAGTTCCTTGTGTGATATCCAGTCTGTGTTTTAAGTCTTTAGTCTTAAAGGCTTTTAAGACTTGCTTTTTCATAGAAGTATTAAGTGGAAATTTTAAAAGAACTGGTAGTTACACGATTGAAAGAAGATACAGGATTTTCTGAAATGGCCTGCCCTCATTTGTACACTGAAAGTGAAAATTTTTTCCTTTATGGCAGTCATTGACTGCTCTTATTCTTGCCATCTTTTCTTTAAAATATATACTGTAAAAAATGTTGTTTGATCTCATATGAGAAGCTTTATGAATGACCATTTTATTGTCTGTATCAAGCAAGCTTAGTAGAAAGATAAGATGTAACTGAGTAGTAACTATGTTTCAAGGTGAGAACCAGAACTTACCCAGCTGATACCACATTTCTTTCTCTGTTGCTTTCCTATCACAAAATATTATTTTATTTTTGCCTGCCTGCCCCTTCCAGTTGGGCTGTCCACGTAGATTTTTTTTATTTCTGAGACTTTACAGATACTTTAGAAACTGATAAAACAGTGGTTGGCCTATCTTTTACACAACAAAAGCTAGAAAATAAACCATATCCTGTTAGAACTACAGACTTCTATACTGAAAGATAATGTAGCAAGACTGAGTGGCCCACTCTATTTTTCTTTTTTTTTTTTTATTCCCACTCCCATGCTTTTTTTTTATTGAGGACTAAGAGGATGCCTGGGCAATTGGTACTTTTCAGGTGTCTTGCAGTGTCACTGCAGCTTCACAGGGTGTTGATCACTGTGTGGGGCCTTAATGTGTGGGTTTGAACCGTGTTTGACATACAAAATAATGTTAAGAGTGTTAGTTTAGCCTTTAGAGTTTGGTTTAGGGAAAATTTCCATTTGTAATCACATTCCATAACTCTGTGATCACAGTTAGAGTTGCATTCTTCTAGCAGTCTGTTATGCCTGCTGATACCAATCAAGGCATTACACAAAGATCAGAGATAAAAAATCAGAATTAGTCCACACATACCACATGGTCTGAGACACTTGTCTGGACTGAAAGAGACAGCTGATTTCTGCACTATAAAATACCCACCTACACCTGCTGCAGAATATCTGCAGAGGTTAAAACCCCTGTCTTAACAGGTGCAGTAATGAAAAGAACTTTTATTTTCTAGTGGTGTTCATATTGATGCCCTCACTTGGAAGAGTCCGTTTCTCTAGTTCTAGATTTCATTGGACTTTTTCTACAGTACAGATACTTTCCAAAGTCAAAGTACTTGTGTTTCAGTGGAAAAAAAAAGCTGTCAAGGTAACTTCGATGTTAATGTTGATGTCCATTTGCCTCTCATGTCTTGTTCCTTTTTCATTAACCAGAATTTAAACTTTTCTCTGGTCCTTTTCTTTAAAATAAATAAATAAAAATCAAGGTCTAGAGTGTGAGGAAAGGGAGTTCAGCTTTTCTTCCTATCACTGTGATATTCCAGCCCTGGCTTTCTCATCAAGGCTGCATCTGCTGCCAGTCTGAAGTGATGCAGGTGCGTTGTAGCGATTTTTGGGACATGGCTGTTAATCATTGTTCCTTAGCTCTTCACATGACTAGGAGAAGGGGAAGGAAATGGGGGACATGAAATTTTTTGCCTGTTTTAGACAGTGGCTTTGTAAGTTTAGCAGGAATTTGAAGAAGTGGGACTATCTCCTGGTTCAGTTGGCTCTGCTGCTCATTATGAAACACTTCAGAGCTTTCCAGTATTGAAGTGGGTGACAGTGACAGCCTGTCACTGATAAGACCACTGCTCCCAGCTGTCACAGTGGCTCTGCCTTCTGCGGTTTGATGAACCCTCATAGCAGACACGCTGTTTACATGGATTCTGCTGAGGACTGTATGTTTGAAATGAACCTGTCCCCACCTCGGTGTGGCTGTTGAGTTGCTGACTGTCAACTGACTGAGCGGTTGTCTCTGCAAATGGGATGCCCTGTGGAGAGCTGTGCCATAGATCACACTTCGTACAGGACTCTGCTTTATCCAGTGTTTTTCTGAAATTGTGCCCTCTTTTTGTACTTACTCATGCTTCACCTGTAATGCTAAATACACATTTGTATGCCTTGCTTTTAGTATCTGTATGTGTTTGCAGGTGCTTGTTACAATCTATGCAGACTATATTGCACCTTTGTTTGATAAATTCATTCCGCTTCCTGAGGGAGAGCTCAAGCAACAAATTGAAACAATGGCAAAGAGCATTGACTTCCCATTGACTAAGGTGTACGTTGTTGAAGGTGAGATTTTTTTTTTTTTTTTTAATAAAAAGACTTTGTAATTTTGAATTTGTGGATTTTTAGCTTTGATTATGGTTGTTTTAGTAGTGCAGGTGCTTATACTCCTCAGCTATTCTAATACTTGTCAATGTCTCTAACATTTTCCTTTTTTTGCCTTGGGGTCAGAAATGTAAAGCTGAACGTACAGCCTTAGTGCAGCATCTCCTTGGCTCTGTGCAGTGGAAATACAAATCGCAGTCGGAAACAGAAGCAGCAATCAAGATTCCAATTTTAGAGCTTTAAACCAGAGGGAAAAGGGTGGGTTTTTATCTTTTCCAGTCTCAGTTTAGCATTCATTGTGTTGAAGTCCTTGGTAAAACAGCTGAAAAAGTTATGAAAGTTAAAAACACCTATTCCTTCTTAGAGCGTTCACATGAACGGTTTCTTATGGTGTGTCTGGAAGGACTCATACCTTCTACTTGAGACTGTAATTTTTTCACTTTCTAGTAGTGAATTTCTCATCCTCTGTTCTTAGGTCATGGAATATAAAAAGGAGCATGCCATCTGCCATGTCAATTCCTCTCCACTTCTGTGTTTGTGGAGCACTTTACTGTTTCACATTTCCACTGTTATTCATTTTGCTCCCTTCTGAACTTGATTTCAGGGACTTTCCCAAGTTTTATTTTGGTTTTCTGCCCTACCTGTGAGGATCAGAGGTGTTTTTATTGTCTCAGTGAAAGCAGTATGAGATAGTGTGAAGAGCTGAAATGGTAGAATTTTACTGTAAGAGAGAGTAATAAAGGCTTTATCTAGCCTGGAAGCTCTGCCTTTCAAATTGGGTTGGCCAAATCCAGACAGTGCTCTGCCTTACCACAGCAAGGAACTACTGCTGTTGGTATACTTGGTGACCAAGAAACACCTCTCTTTCCTAATGAAGTTGAAGCTTTTCAAGCTTGAGAGTCAGTACAGAGGCTTGCCAAATAGGTAAGTTTTCTCCCATATGCATTGTTGGCTGTACCCTAGCTTTTAACTCTGGTGAAAGTCCTGTGAGCCAACTATTGTATTGGTACTGTCTGCAGTCGAGGGAAGCTGCCAGACCCCCATTTCCTTTCCTGGTGTCCTTAAGAGTGATGAGCCAGCACCATTCCGTTCTGACATGGGGGACTGGATGCGTGAACGTCTTTTTGCCGGTGTTTTTCTGTACTTTGTCTTGCCTCTTCCCACTCCAGAGCTGACTTCTTAGTAACATGTGCAACCAAGTCCTTTGATTTCAGGGTTCATTCTGTAACAGGCAGACTATAAAGGTTTCTTCTCCACCAACACTTAGTGAGGATCGAGTTTTTTATGATACACAGATGAAAGGGAACACTGTGGCTGTTCAGATTTCTTCACTGAGAAGGGACTGGATGCTGGGGGTCTGTACTCCGACCAGCCTCTTCCTCTGTTGATCTGTCTTGGTTTGCTGCTGAAGGTTACCATGACCATATCATTGGTTGGCTTGCAATGGAACAGTGAATATTTTGTGTCCTAAGGAGTTCACGCAGCTCATACATTTATAGTGAGAGTTTAAGGCAGATGCCTTCAACTTGGAGTATCTTAACTTTTGCTGCAAAAACCAGAGCAATCCACCTCTTCTCTCAGAGACCTCTTTCAGTCCTGATGTTGCAACAGCTCCTGTCCGTAGGCGAAAATAGGCAGTTTTATCAGCTGCTTTGATATAGACAGCTTTTTAATCAACTGAAACAGTCCGTGTTCCATGGAAAGAGATGAGTTTCTTGGCCCCAAGTATATTTATAGTAGAAATAGTCCATGATTCACCCAATCTAGATAAAAGTAGCTGTAAAACATTACCTATTTCAAACAAAAATAATTTTGAGGGACTGCCTAATACCTATAGTCCAGCTCTTCATCTTCTTCTTACCTGTTACTAACATCTTCATCCTTATCTGTTTCAAGTCATCTTTGCTGGCACATTGAAAGAATTCTAAACATTAGCTTGTGTTCCTTCTCTTGGGACTGCCACACTGAAGCTTCATTTTGAATGAAACGCTTGTGCCTATTGGTGTGGCATTTGTGTGCCGTTTACTACTGCAGGAATTTTGGTGCAGAATCTATTCGTCACAGATCCTTTGCCAGGACGGCAGCACATGTTCTGTGCAGAATGTGCTTCCCACTCTGAACTTGAAATTGCAGTAGAAATTGCTTTTCTTCTGGATATTAGGTCGTCACATGACTGCTTTTATGGTTTTAGTGTTATTAATGATTACATGTTACAGGTGAAAAAAAATATTTCTCTCTTGGAGTTGGTAAATGAGATCATCGTCACTTAGATCATTTTAAAATATGCTTCAACCTGCAAACTCATTTGCTTGAGTTTGTCTACCATTCATCTGGTGACTTTGAAAACTCCTTCGGAAGAATCTGTTCCGTGTAATATTGCGTAGTCTTCAGTGCATGGGATTATTTAGATCATGGTCTTTAATGTGAATTTTCCCCACCAGGTTCTAAACGTTCTTCTCATAGCAATGCTTATTTCTATGGATTCTTCAAGAATAAGCGTATAGTACTCTTTGACACCCTCCTGGAAGATTATTCTGCATTGAACAAAGAGCCAGCAGAAGGAGAAGATGGTGAGAACGAACAGACAAAGTCTAAAACCAAAGTGAGTTCATCTTTGTTTTCATCATGTTATCTACACTAACTTCTTGGTGAGATATTTTCGTGTTTTCTGAATGTATTTTAAAGGTCCTGAATGAGATGCTAAATTCCAATACCTAATGGTATTTTAACATTGAAGTATCCCTGAGCTGCTAAATGGAATTTCTGGGGCTGTGTGAATGGTGCAGAAAGCACCAAAGAGATCGTAGAAATCCACGGGGACTTTAGCAAAACTTTGGTTCCCCACGTGTGAAAAATAGCTCTTCCTTGTAATTGTTTGAATAAGGAAACCTGTTCAGGTTTTTCCCTGGTGTTCCTTCTCTTGGGACTGCCACATTGCGGCTTCATTTTGAATGAAATGCTTTCGACTATCAGTGTGTCATTTGTGTACTGTTTACTACATGCAGGAATCTTGGTGCAAGAGGGATGCACGTGTGCACTCACAGATTCCACGTGTGCATCTTCCTCTGCCCTGGTCAAGAAGAGGATGATGGCCTTTCATTGTCCTTTCCATTTAATGTGTAGCTGTGCATCGAGTCTGCTGTAACAGCTTTTGTGGCTTCAGAAGAGTGTAGGGATGGTTAAAACTGACAGAGTACTTTCTGAAGAGCCTGAAAGAGTGATTTTGAGAAGAAGGAATGGCCTCGGGCAGCCTAGGGTTAGGCCAATGTATAGATTGTTGTTCAGTCTAGCTTCTGTTTCTTGTAACTGTGTTGGTGGTGGAATTCTCTTCACCCGTGGTTGGGTATGGCATACTGTGGACGTGGGTGATGAGAAGAGGGGAATTTGAGCTCACCTGCTCTAGTCATAATGAGAATCATTTGTTCCATTTGAACAGGTTCTTCAGCTATGTTCTCAGTACACAAGTCAACATGCTAGCTTCTGACTTGCTCATGTACGGATGTCCATCTTTCCTAATGATAGCTTTAAGGCATGTCATAGTATTTGTTGCAGAGGACAGGGATGTTGTCATTCCTTTTTAAAGGAACAACAGTAGTGCCTTGGGAGGGAGGCAGCATGTTAAGTCTTGAAGGAAGTAGGGAGAGGACTTTGCTCTCAATTCTCCACGGGCAGTCTGTGGCTCTGAATGTCTGCTTCCTTTGTAATGCCTTTTCTTGAATGAAGAAACAGAATGAGATCGGGGGATGGCAGGAGAGAGCTTGGAAGGCAAGTCTTCCAACGTTCTTCTAGGTTTGCACAGGCATATCTGCATACATAGAAATAAGAGAACACCACCTCATGGTAGAAATCTTGTTGAACTTAAAAGTTTATTTTTTTGTAAGTATCTTTGAAAGAGTCTCAGTAAGAAATTACATGTCTGTATGTGCTGGTAGAAGGGAACGGCCTGGTCTAGGGCCACTTAACAGATCTAGGAAAAAAAGCTAATAAGTAACAATTGCATTCAGTTGTGTTCAGTCATACCTGATATTACCTGTGCTTTGTTATTCCCTCAGAATAAAAAGCAAGGATGTAAAAATGAAGAAGTTCTGGCTGTACTTGGTCATGAATTGGGTCACTGGAAACTAGGTCACACTGTCAAAAATATTATCATCAGCCAGGTAAGTTATGATACACTGGGGGTTTTCCTAGAGCATTCTGTAATTATTGATGTTTCCAAATGCCTGCTTCCAGATTTGTAAGTGTACATTCACACAATATACTCCGCTCTGCGACAGAAAGTTGGTGTGGTTTGGTTTTTTTCTTCTTTGCTGTGTATACAGTGAACATGCACGAGCCTTTCTGTCCACTCCTCGCTCCATCTGGTTGGTAGAAAGCATCTAAGAAAGCATGTCTGCTGCTCAGGGCCTTCTCCGAAGGTCTGTTTCCATCCCTGAGCTAGGGATAGGGTTGGATGTGTCCTGTCTCCCAGCCTGCACTTTTTTTAGGTGTTTGTAATTATCTCTGAGAAAGCTATGTGTCTTGAGAGTTTCTATCAGTCTTATTCTTTGGAGGGTTGAGAAGGAATGTGATTGAGGATTATGAAATCTGGCACAGGAAGGCATTCATATTTATATTGTATTCTCATACCTTGTGCATTTTTTGTTGTAAATAACTTTGTGCCATTCTTGGTGCATGCCTAAATGGCAATAAACATTGAAGCAATCTCTAGAGATTGCCATGAGCCTGATGGTCTGTTTCTTCATGCATGTGCCTCTGGGCATTGCACAACACAAGGGAATTCGTCCCCAAAACTTCCTACTTCAGATTCTTTTATTTGCAAGACACAGCTATGTGCCTTCTGTTAAATTACTATCAGCAGCCTACTATATGCTCTGGTGTAGATCTGTCTCGTTCCAGGTATCACTCACCCTTCTTTTCTCCAAGTTCCCAGCCTTTTTTTTTTCTTTTTTTTAAACTTAATAGTAGCATTAAGTTATATTCATGTTTTCTGGGCCGTTGCTGGCTAGTAGCAGGTGTTTTC
>JAOXNO010000010.1:8212178-8239368 GCA_028565335.1 Limnodromus scolopaceus | reverse complement strand
CGGGGCGATGCTGTCGGGGGGGAAGAAGGCCGCGGAGGCGGCGGCGGCGGGCGGTGAGGGCGGGTCTGAGGCGCCGGTGCCTCCGCCCGCCGCTGCGGGGGCCCTGGGCTCCTCGGCCGAGAGCGGAGGGGCTGGGGAGCGCACTCCCCGCAAGAAGGAGCCGCCGCGGGCCTCGCCCCCGGGCGGTCTGTCCGAACCGTCGGCCGCCGGCGCCGCCCCCGCGCCCGGCGCGGAAACCACCGGCATCGCCGAGACCCCCGAGGGTCGCAGGACCAGCCGCCGCAAGCGGGCCAAAGTAGGTGTGGGGCGGGCTCGGGCTCCGGGCTCAGCCCCGCCGGCCAGGAGCCGCGGTCGGAGCGGGGGTCAGGCGGGCGCCAGGCGGGCGCCGCGGCCTCGGGCGGGACGTTCTCAGGCTGTTGGGCTGCCGGGCCCAGCCCGGCTCGGGACGGCTTCTCGGGAGAGGGCCGCGAGGCCGAGCAGGGTCTCCGGCCCGATCAGGCTTTACTGGGCGGCGCTGGTGTGTGGAGTGCGGGTGCTGCCCCGGGGAGGCGAGGCCTCCACCAGGATAAACACGCAGAGGCGCAGGAAGCTGATGCGGATTAAGGTCTCATATCGTCACAGCTCATCCTCATCAGTTCTGGGGAGAACTCGTGCGCTTTCTCAAAGGAGAACAGTCTGTAGTGGCCTTGGAACTTTGGAGGGCTTCCTGGTCAGATACCTAGCAATAAAAAAGTCCCACAAAACCACCCTAGCATTGCAGCAGAGTTCTTATGATTTTCTATTTCTATGAGCCCACTCGGTTCACTGTTCTTCAGCTTTCCTCAGCTGGTGTAGGAGAGTTGAGGAAATGCTGTATTAAGGGTGAGATTTAGCAATACCATAAACATGAAATATAAAGGCTATAAACAGTTTCTAATAATTTAGGCCTGTGGCATGTAATTCTCATGTATTATTCTGAAAGTATGAGAACATTGTCTTTTTTTGTGAAACTTTTTCTTGGAGACCTGGTTGCAGAAGACTTTGAAGATCGTGGCTGTGCCCAAAGCTGGGTGTGTTTGATATGGAAGCTGAAGTTACTTATAGGAATTCTGTTGTACTGTAGCTGTGGCATTGAATATCTTGCTTTTCAGGGCTTTTATGTGATGCAATAGCTGGGCTGGTCCTTTGCATGTTGGAACTGTTGTGTAGCTCAGTCCAGTGCATCTTTTAAAGTAAAAGAGGGTAGATGTATATTGGACATATGGAAGAAGTTTTTCCCTGTGAGGGTGGTGAGAGCCTGACCCAGGTTGCCCAGAGAAGCTGTGGCTGCCCCATCCCTGGAGGGGTTCAAGGGCAGGTTGGAGGGGGCTTGGAGCACCCTGGTGTGGTGGGAGGTGTCCCTGTCCAGGGCAGGGGGGGCTTCTGGATGGACTTTAAAGGTCCTTCCCCAACCCAAACCATTCTGTCATCTTCAGCTGCAGCATATCTGGGGTTTCCTTGCTTTGTGGTGATCTCTTAAGTGGTAGGAATTAGTGCACCATCTGTGGGTTGTATTTCAGCAATGTTCCTGCACATTGACAGTACCCATTTGCTGAGGGCATTACTCTCTCTTTAACACAGTATATCACCACCATCACTTCAGGCTAGCACAGGGTCACCTTTCTGTGAATGTTTGTGGTGTGAACTTAGTCGGGGAGGATATCCAGTTTAAAAATAAATCTAGAGAAAAGCTTAGTTTTTTATTGGACTTGATTATTCTCTGAAAGATGTGTGAGCTCAAGGCAGATGGGAGACTTCAGAGGGCCTTAGGGTAGAACTAGTTTGTGTTGATTTCAAATACGTGTGATCTATACTTGTGATGCTGTGAGATCATTGTAACTTGCTTAAGAGTGAGAGTTCACAAAAAGATCCTGGTGGTGCAACATCTGCTCAACAGTGTGAAAAACTGAATGTGCTGGATGGGGTGGAATGTAAATATTTGAAAGGTAGCAGATCATGGAGTGTGTTAGCGTTTCACTGAATTTAGGCTTTCCTATACATGGGTTTCCTAATGCTACTTTGAGTTGTGCTCATTGATACCATCTCTTAATGACTGAACAGTGAAAGATCTCATCGTTTTGATAAGAAATGCAGCGTTGCTTTTGTCATCTCATGGTAGAAGCTGACCTGTAGGATGTTGGAGGTCACTTAGCTTTCTTTTTGTTTTTCTCATGGCTGCATATTGTGAGAAGGGCTTTTTGCCTTTCCAATAAGTGGGGAAATTCATTAGCAATATACAAGGCTTTCTTACTCAGGGGAAAAAAGCTTGATTTACTAAACAGGATGATTAAACAGAAGAGATGCATCCCTTCTATGTTATTTCTTGGGGTTTCCGTAATACTATTTATTTTTACTGGAGAACAGAACAAAACATATATGGCACTAAAGGTATCTTTTATTTTTTGTTTCCTTGCGTTGAGCATTCTTTTCCTTCTGTGACCATCCTGGAGAGGAGGCAGACATGATCCTCTGTACCAGGGCAAGATGAAATCTTGTATACAATTCTGGTCACTCGTGTTTGACAGATGAATTCAAGTTGGAACACAGTGATTGGACATAGAGTCAATTTGTTATTCCTGAGTTTGACAGGGAGATGAAGGAAGGGAAGGAAACTAGAGAGGTTAAACGATGATATAACAAATACACATAGTCTGGGCTCAATGTGAGTAGAAAGTTCCTACTATTGGACACTTGGGGGCTGAAGGCTTTTTTTTTTTTTTAGTGGAGGTAAAAACATGTGGAACTTGTTAAGCTGTTGAAGATTTTTATAACATGGTAGCTGTAATAAGACTATGGACAAGGTAACTCGGGTCTTTTCTTTGAGCTTTAAGCAATTTTGCTGCTTGCAATGTTCTTTTTAGTAGTGAGACTTACAGTCATCTTCAGTTTGTTTATCCTTTTTTCTGCTTTTTACAGGTGGAGTATAGAGAGATGGATGAGAGTCTTGCAAACCTGTCAGAAGATGAGTATTACTCTGAAGAAGAGAGAAATGCTAAAGCTGAGAAAGAGAAAAAACTACCACCACCACCTCCACCAGCTCCTGCAGAAGAAGAGAATGAAAGTGAGCCAGAGGAGCCATCTGGTGAGTAAAGAGAGACCTTCTCCTCTGACACTACTTACCTGTTTTATTGCCAGAAATTAAGTGGGGTCAGATGCAGCATCATGAATCCTTTATCTGGTTTTGAATGATTGTTCAACAGTGCTTTCTTTGCTGGCCCCATATGTGGAAGGAGGGGAAAAATGCAGAAGAGCAGCCTGATAAAGATATGAATATGCATGATCTAATTCCAAATGAGGCCAAACCTCTCATACCAGATTCTCATGATCCTTATTGACTTGTCTTTGGAAGCTTATTGATCAGAATAGCCTCTTTGGCACTTAGCTGCCACGCCTGCTCCTGTACCAACTTTCACTTACTCCTCTGAGAGAAAAGGTTAGATTTACTTGGGGGGTTTGCTATGCAGGAGAACAGATTGAATCTACAGTGATTGCTGTGGCTTTAAATTATGACTCTAATCTTAAGTTCTGGTTGGATACTGTTTTCTTAAACTTCAGTGCTTTCCTTATTACCTTTGACAGAGTTGTAAAGCTTCACTTTACATTGGAAAGTTTTTTAGTCAGTCTTGTTCAGGAAGCAGCTTTTGAAATTTACAGTATTAGCAGTACTCTATCCATTCTTTACCTGTTGTGTTTACAGCTACCGCCATGAGTTAGATCGGTGTTGGTATTTCATTCTGCTATCTACAAAATCGTGCTTTTGCAAAGGTTAGTTTCTGTGATACAACACGTGCTGGTTGGTCCTAGGCAATAGCTGAAATCTAGGAGTTGAACTTTTGCTGGTTCATCACTGATGTGAATAACTTAGTCTTTAGTTCTGCTGCTTTTAACTGGCTTCTTTTTGGCTGGCAGGTTTGAGAATGTATATAATAAGTCTGAAGTCAGTTTGGGGATACTTACCTTCAGTTTCAGAAAATATATTAAAAGCCACAATAGTGTTTTGTCTCTTAGGATTTACCCTGTAATCTCTCTTCAGTTGTGACTTGTTGACTCCTAGCTTGATACAGGAATACTATAGCTCAAACACTTGACTGAAATATTTGCAATGGTAAAAATCCTTCCTGCCCGTAGTTGTACATGATTTACCAAAAATGGAATTTTAATAGTTATAATTCAGCAAGTATCTTAAGTTTACAATTTAATTTATCTTAGACTTTAGGTTTAATCCTTGAAACATAATATTAATACTCTTCTGATATTTCTCAGATGCCATTTTATGCCTCTAAGAATGATTATTGAAATCAGTCTGAGGCATAATCAGTGAAGTACAGTGTTTTATTTCATGATGGAAGAAATGTGGAAGATGCACAGTGATAGACACATGCTATTCTATACACATAACAACCTGTTAAGCAATTATTCTGCAAACACTATATTTGGTTATCTAAATGCAATGTAAATCGTTGTCTCTGTCCATGGCAGGGGGATTGGAACTAGGTGATCTTCCAACCCAAGCCTTTCTATGATTCTAAATAAAAACAACTTTCAACCAGGCTGTATCTACCTGTCTAGAAATAAGTTAATTTCAGATCATCGTAGCTTTTCTCCATTCCTAGAAATCCTGTGATATGCACAAAGCAGTGACGTAGGAAGATGACAAATTTTCAGTTGTCATTCCATAGCTAGTCTTGCTTATTTTTAAAGGCTTCTGAAATGATATACATTGGTGGAGCTGTGTGTTTTTGTTTTTATTAATGCAGGTGTCAGGAGAATCAGGTCGTCTCATGCTGGCTGTTAAAGTGCATTGAAACTTCCAATTCAAACAGCTACTAGCAGGAGGAGGCATGGAGTCCACTGTATATAGAAGTGATGTTTATAATTGTCGTTTTCTCTGTATGTCACTTCTTTGAAGCAGAAAGATGAGTATTCAATAAGAAATATTAAATAGGATAATAATACTAGAGCAAGATTGCATATTGAAAATTTAGGAAAATACAAAAAGTTAGCTTGTGTATTACTGTTAAGGTCTGCAATGAGAATAAATTAATTATTTCCTTTGTATGTTCAAAGCCTGCAAACACATCGGTAATGAAGTAGATGTGTAGAGCTGTCATGATACAGGTTATGACCTTTTATATTGAAAAGTCTAATTGTGCAAACTTAAAAACGTAACAGTGACAGTAGCTGGTATTTCATTAGTCTGTCCTCACAGACAGTTGATAGTAGAAGGAGGTCATTAAGTATCGCGCTTCAGTTGACAGCAAAATGCTGGTCTTACATGGGCTGGACTCCATTAAGATGTTCAGCTGTGGGGAATTCCAGGCATTTTGGCCATGTGGATTGTTAAGGTCTGGATTTGCAAGATTTACCACGTGTTATTGCAGAGCAGTTTAATAGGTGCAACAGTATTTAATCATTAAGATAATTTCCTTAAAGAATCTCTCCTCTTTTTCACTTCAGAAATACTGTCTGGAAGCAGAAACCCTGCAGGCTCGCTTTCATTTGTGTTTTTGTTTCCAATATCCCTTTTGAAATCAAGGAGCTTGCTTCTTTTGTTTTTCTCCTCTAAGGATCTTACCTGTTTGCCCTCACCAAATTGAATTTTCATTTTTATAGCTTCCTGAAGATATTCTTTAACAACTCCTGTCTCTTTAGTTATGTCAGTATTCTTACTTTGTGGTAATCTTGTGTTTCTGGCTGCTGCTTTCCCAGGATGTGTGAGACTGAATTAGAGCCAGATTAACATCAAGTGAATAGTCAAATTTAGTTGTGTTCTGTGTCTGTCTTTCATCTGACTTGTCTGTTTTCCTAATAAAATTCAGTACTCAGTGGTAATTCTGTGCTGCTGGTCTTTACTTTAAGACACTGGGTGGTTGTATGAAGTGGACTCCTTTGTAAACCACCTTCCTGATTGCTGTTCAGCTCATGGTCCATTATTCTGTTGCCTTGAGACTTTCAGCAGATTCTGCTCCTGTTCGGCTGCAGTAATTTGATGTTAACATGGAGCAGCAGTTTGCTTCCTGCTTTCTTCCTTAGCAGCTGGAACATGGCTTTCTTTTGGGGAAGGAGGGGCAATCTCTACAAGCAGCCTTTGTTTCCACACTTCTGTACTCTCACTGGGTAGTGTTTAGAATTGTGTCTGAGCAAGCTTTAATAGTGATGCTTTTTTTTGACCTAACATTGAAAATGGTTTATCTGCTATTAACAGAGAGGAAAATATTGATTTCTTTTTATAAATAAACCAAGAGCAATTTTGCCCCCTCTACTTATTGTCCATTCTGATTCAGGGATAACAAGTGCCACGGGCTGATGTCAGCATCCTTTCAATTTCTTAACTTCTGGAAGGCAGAAGTGTAACTTCTCCTGCAAGTTAATGGCCTGTGCTGGAGCGTAAATAGTAATGTTTGAGTTGTGTTAGTCTGTTAGAATGGAAGCAGGTCTTGTAATGTTCCCAGCAATATAATATACTTACAGTGTAGGTGAAGTGAGGAATTTTTCTCTTGCTGTTGCAGATACATTAATTCACAGAAATCCAGCTTTGGGACTTCTGGGGCCTGTCAAAATACAATTATTGTGAGTTCCTGAACTTCCCTGCTGGTAGATTGATTATATAAAAGTACTGCCTATTGCTCCTCTGCTGTAGCTGAGTGAAAATGTCTGTCTTATTTCTGTTCCTATTTTATTTTATCTGTAGATATGTAATGTTACAGCATTCCAGATGCTAATTCAGGTTATTAAAGTATGCAAATGTTTGGTTCACTTTCTGTGTCTTGCTTCAGGAGTTAAATTTGTAGTTCAGATAAAAGTTTTTTAAGCCTCAAATTAGGTTCTGGCAAGATTGTCCACCCAGCCCCAAACTCTAAAGAGTAATCTTAACAATTGTGTGTTGGCCTCAGGTTAGACCTTACTTTTACCTGTTTGGAGATGACACCTTGAGCCGTTGTGCCCTAGAAAGTGACTGTTCTATTTGCTACTTTGACTTCAGCAGTTACTTTCAGTGAGGACTTCAGAAAACACCCAGTTTGCTGACCATTGAAGCACTTGGTTTGCAGGAGCTGTGGCAGAGGAATGACCAGCCAAACAGTGTTCGGCCGTCTCTGTAGTGTTCCATGGCTTCCTGTTCTCTGGAGGAGACCAGACTTTGGTCAGGCTTCTGACTGCGGAAGAATATCGCGTATGAGAGAAATTGGGAGCTGGCGTCTCCTCTGAAGATTAGCAGCGTGTGAGGTGACCTGTATATTAGCTTTGTTCCTGCAGATATTGCAGCTGTACTTATCTCTGTTTTAGACATGCTCTGTCCCTGGTTGTGTTGTATTCCTGTTAAGGCTGCTATTTAGGACTCAGATTCAGATGAGTGCTTTGCTTTTCCTTATGTTTCCAGGCCTGGATACATTGAAAGACTGCTGCCTTTCAGTGCTGGGTATTGATCACATTACTGACCAGTGGTATTGACATGTACTTGGATTCAAGGTGGTCTTAGTGTGTTAGAAGGTTGTTGGTGTATCAAGGGTGGTGAAGCCGAAATAAGTGGTCTGAGCCTTTCAAAAAAGGTTCCGTCATCAAGCTTCAAGGAAGGGTTTATGGCAAAAAAAAAAAAAAAAAAAAAAAAAAAATAGGCTCCCTTGAAAGTTAGAGGCTTTTCAGAATGGTTCAATCTATCCCCTTGCATATGGAGAGACTCGGGAGTACCAAGGGCAAGATTATAAAATTCTTATGGTTTGAGAACCATAGAATCTGATGGTATCCATCCACCAGATCTTGGCAGTAAGAAATGTAATCTTGTTATTCAAATCCTAGCCATTAATGAAGTTGATCATAAGTATTTAGCCAGAAGGAATGCTACATATTGTGTACTTCTTTATTTCCCATAAAGTCTGATCTAAAGCGTTCCAGTGACGTGGATGACACTTTAGAAGACCACAGAGTTTGGTGCCCTGAACCTAGGTTCCAGAAGATGGGATGATTCTCAGAAAACGGGTTTAGTTGGTGAAATTTAATACCTAAAACGCCAACTGCCGGGCCTTTATGTCCAGTATGGTTTAACTTATGGAGTAAGGTCCCTGAGTTCTCCTCTTTCCTTCCACAGGGCAAGCAGGAGGACTTCAAGACGACAATTCTGGAGGGTATGGAGACGGCCAAGCATCAGGTGAGGGTGGCGTTTGATGCTTGCCACTTAGTAGCAAGAGCCGCCAAGTTAGGCATTGATGCTTGCGAGTGCGCATGGGTGTGCTTGTTCAGAATTTAGACAGAGAAACAGGAGTTGTCTACCCATCTGGTAAAAAAGTGAGGGGTATTTTCAAATGTCAGTTGAGGTCTGTACCAACCGTGGAAAAGGATGCTGACCTATGTCGAAATACCTCAGGCCGATCTCTCATCCCTCCACTCCTCTCCATGTTTAGAGGAGTCCAAACGTGCAAAAAGATACTTCTTACCTAGCCAGTTCCTACCACCTGGAATGACACAGGAAGCCCTGGGCTTCAGCACAGTTGACCTTTTTACTAATTTGCTCGAAACATAGTGTGGAGTGCCTTTCTGCACCTTTGTTTTCACTTTTTCTTTTGAAAGCGTTTGTGTTTGAGCTGTGTGCCAGTGGTTAGCCCAGGAGATCTATCTGTTGAGGAGATTCTTAGTCTGCTTCTCAGTGGACTGGGTTGTGAATTGCATTTGCCATTTGACCAAAGTACTGATGCTAGCAGTATGCACTTACTGATTAATTCACAGAATTGGTATCTTTACTGTTAAGAACTTAGAGTGCTACTGAAAATCTTTCTCCAACTTGGCCACTTCCGCTCTCGCTTGAGGATTAGGGTTTTAAGTAAAGGAGTTGAAGGCTCCAGAACTTATTGTCTACCTCCAAGCTGATCTTTTTGAAGCAAATGCAGCTTCAAGATATTCATCTGAGTGCATCCTTGCTGTTCTGAGTGAAGGAGCGTAGTTACGTTTTGGATCTTACCACCTGCGTAGAATTTCTGACTATTCGAGGTTATGGGCTTGAGGATGCATTGCCTGTTTAATTTTTAGGCAGACATTGGCTGTTTGGAAATTCTACATATTTTGCATTTTACATATATATATGCTGAGGGTATGCTTTAGCAATTGTCTGATTCAGCAGCCAAATAACGTTCCTTTAGAGTGTTTTTCATCTGCAGATGTTTTGGTAAGTCTTTAAATGAGCAGCATCCCTCAAGATTTCTTCTGTGAGGAAGAGGATAATGAAAACTTCACATTAGTTACTGAAGCTCAATGTCAGGAAAAGGCAAGTGTGTTTGCAGAACTGTGTGAAGAGGAGATGAGAATCCATTCTAGGCAGAGCTGTTCCTACAGTCACTAAAGAGTTGCCCGCCCCAAGGAAAGTGTGTGTAGTTCTGAAGTGGTACTCCCTTTAATGTGTTGATTTCATGAAACACAAGCAGCAAGGGTATGGGATGGGGGAGATTAAATCAGCCTGAAATTAATTTAACTTTGAGTTGTGTAGTTGCAGAAGTAGATTTAAGGACATTTAGTTCTTACAAGATCTTTGAGTGGTTGAGCCAAAAAAATGGTATCTTTGCTGATATGTTCGGCTTTTTCTAAATTCTGGTGTCAAACCTTATTGCAGTCTTTTTTTTCTAAATGCCAGTGCTCATCTGGAGCTATATTGACATTTTAAAGTTCAAGTATTGCCATAGAAGACACATGGCCTTAAAAAAGACAACAAGAAAACCCACCTTGGAGTTCTTTCCAAGGCTGTTACAGGAGGGCCAGTTTCCCTGGCTTCTCAGTTTGGAGAAATAAATCGCAGAGCTTTTCAAGAAACTGGTGAGTTGCCTTAAATCCACGTCTGAGAGTTTCCTGGTAGTTGATCACTGCATGACAGTCAACCTTTTTAGCAAATATCTGGAGAAGACACACTCATTTTAACACAAGCCTGTAAGAGGGAGGCAGGTTCAGCATTTCAAATCTTTGTTTAACTGGTCATTCTCTGAAAATTGTGCTGCTGGGCTTTGTGCTAACACTTGATGGTCTAGAACCTTAATTTAGATTTGTTAACATTAATAAAGTATCAGAGAATTGGTAACTTTGATTTCCATGTACAGTTTTACAGAGTTCATAGTGTAGCATTTATGTGTGGATGTTTGCACAGTTGGTTCAGTGAAGTTCCTTAGACTGCAGGACAGCAGAAGGGCTGGGGGATGTCTGTTACTGGAGAAGATGAAGTTCTAGCAGACCTATGGGTTTCTATTCCATAGCTGAATATTAGTGTTGAGAAGTGTTGCAGGTGTGTCAACTTTTCCTGTTGTTAATTTCATTTTACTTTCTTGCAGTGCTCTGTAGCCTCTGTTACTACTTCCCTCTTGTAAAATTCCTGTAAATTATTATAGACAGTTTTCTTTACCTCGAGTCATCACACAGTTGGATCTTCTAATCTTTGCTTGTGAATGAATTTTGTAAGCTTCACAGCTTTTGCCTTCCTTAAATTTTTTTCTTCATCTTTGGGATGTAAAAATGCTTGGAAGTTAAAGGTGTGTGTTTGTACCAGAATTGAAAGAAGATAATTCCTTTTCCCGGTACGGTGATGTGTGTACCTCTGCACATGAACTTCCAGTTTCACACAGTTGTTTTGCTTAGTGTAACACACTGCGAGCTTATATTTTCTCATCTTTTGAACAATTCCAGTTTCAGCAAATGATCTTAATCTTACTGCATTACTTGTGGTTTCTTCCCCTTGGGATTTATTAGCTTATATCGTTCCAGATTGAATGTCCTCTCCTCTCTTTGTCCTGATCTTAAGTCACTTCCTGGGACATATGAGAGCTATATTGTTCTTTCTGTATTTCACTTCTCAGTATTTCATTTTGCTTGCTGTGCCTGCAAGGTTTGCTTTTGCACTCGTAGCGCTTTATGTACCTGTGTCTCAGCTTGTTACTTTATATATAGTATAACATTTGAATGAGATTGAGGAACGTAGAGTACATAAGTGTATTTTTACTGCACTACCAGTGTTTGAATTGATAGAAGTACAGATGCCTTTATGAATGAAGTCTTTCCGTAGAGAAAATGTCTCCTGTATATGTTTTCTTGCATGCGGAGCTTTTAAAAGGAAAAGTCAGAAATCTGTAGTTATTGGTTGTAGGCAGCACTTGGGAAAGGGACACAGGAAAAGTATAAGTAGGATTGTATTTCATTGCATTGTCTGTTGTGAATATATGAAATATTCACAAAAGGAGCAGCTCCTCTAGCTTGAGGAGTTCAGTGCAAATGCAGACCTTGAAGAGCAGGTGAGAGGGGACTGTAGGCATTGTGCTTCTATCTTAGAGACCTTTGGGTTCCAGGATGTTCTCATATTCTGGTTGAAACTGGAAACCACACAAATGAAGGACAGCATCTAAAGCAGTTATGTTTTATTGATATTATAGATATATGTGCTATATATAATATGATATATGATATATTATATGTTATATTGATATGTACCTCTGCCCCCCTTACTTTTCAGGTTTTCTGTGGGTTTCTTTTCTTTGTTTTCCCACCCCCGGAGTATAGCTTTTTTGTTAACCCTAGATGATACCTGTTGTTCAAAGAACTGTTGACTTGGGAACATGCATGTCTTGCAGAAATAAATAAAAGAACTAAATGAAAGCATGACGTGGAATTGGCCACCATACCATCTCAAGGGTAGATGCGCTCACTAGGAAGGGTAGTGTAAAAATACTTACTTAGCAGTTCCTTTTGCAGTGCCTGTAGACAATTTGTCTTTTTATTGTAGGTGTGGAGGGTGCAGCTTTCCAGAGTAGACTTCCACATGACCGTATGACATCTCAAGAAGCTGCCTGCTTCCCTGATATAATCAGTGGTCCACAGCAGACTCAGAAGGTGTTTCTGTACATCAGGAACCGCACCGTAAGTTTATTGTAAAAGTATTGATAAAAAAGGGTAGGGCATTTGTGTACCATGCAAAGACTTGTTGGCAGTTACCCTCACTAACAGTTGGAAGATTTTTTTTTTCATTTTTTTAATTGAGATGTTGGGGGTTCATTTCTGGCATCCTGTCATGCTCTAAATTGCCAAGCAAGGTGTTACCCAGTCCTTGATTGAGGCAATGCTGTGAGGCAGCATAAAGAATCTGTAGTATCTGTACAATACCCAAACCACAGTCATAATAATCATCAAAGTTACATGATTCAGCTAATAGAGCTTTTAAAAAGACAGAAGCAATCAGAAAGCTGGTGCAACTGTTCTGTTACTTGATCTCAGATTAAAGAAGTCTCTTAAGAATACTGAAATAATAATCAAATATATTGTTGCTTAGAATAAGGCGAACCTCTCAGTTTTGCCTAGCATTCAGTGGCTGTAATACTGAGATATCAAGCCAGTCATGTGGCTTATTCTCAGAACAAAATAGTTACTTTGACAGCTTTGATTTCATAAAAGAAATTGTAACATTGAAGAAATGAAACTCTTCTGAATGTTTGTAGCATTTCTGCCCAATTCAAAACTTCCATGCAACTTAAAATATACAAAGAAGGGACAATATTCAGGTAATTCACTTGCGTTCAGGCAAGCATGCCTGAAGTTTAAACCTTAATAAAACTTAAACAGTAGCATGGTGTCTTGCAGATGATGCTTTTAAATTGTGACAATGCTTTTAAGTTCCTCAGGGTTCAAACAGGGTTCAGGGCTTTTTCGTGTATTTAGAAAAGAGTGTTTTAGAAACCTAAATCATGTTAGAAAAATTAACAGTAGAAAAGCAAGAAATATTTTTAAAATTGCTTTTTAAGAGAGAAAACCCCATATGCAGCGTTCAGGTTTTTTTTTTAATAGGTTTAAGATACTCCAAGATCTGAGGGATGGGTCACTAGCAAAGGCCTTCAACCTGTTGCTCTGAGGTGTGCTGGGTATGCTGCAGCACATCAAAGTCTTTGTGGACGAGCCAGGGGCTCCTGAGGCTGTAGGAACTGGGAAGTCACAGATAAAACACCTCAAAGGAAGGCCACCTGAAAAGCAGCAGGAAGGAAATGCAGCCACTCCAGCCAGTAATTCAGCTCCATCAGGCACCCAGCTGAAGTGCCTTCACACAAATGCCCATAGCCTGGGGAACAAGCAAGAGGAATTAGACATGTGCGCGCCTCCAGGGCTATGATCTTATTGGCATCACAGAGGTGTGATGGGGAGGGCTCTTATGACTGGAGTGTTGGAATGGAGGTATACAGACTCTTCAGGAAGGACAAGCTGGAGAGACAAGGAGGGGGTGCTTCCCTCTATTCAATGCACAGCTGCTCCGCCTGGGGGTGGATGAAGACCCAACTGAGAGCTTATGGGTCAAGATTAAAGGGAGCACAGGGACAGGTGATGGTACAGTAGGGGTCTGCTACAGACTACCAGACCAGGGCGACAGGGTGGATGAGGCCCTCTACAGACAGGTAGGAGCAGCGTCACGTTCACAGACCCTGGTCCTCATGGGGGACTTCAGCCACCCCAGTATCTGTTGGAAGGAAAACACAACAGGGCACAAGAAATCCAGGAAGTTCTTAGAATGTGTCAAAGACAACTTTCTCCTTCAAATGGTAGAGGAGCCAATATGGAGAGGAGCCATGCTGGACCTCGTCCTTACCAACAAAGAGGGGCTGATGGGGAATGTCAAGCTCAAGGTTAGCCTTGGCTGCAGTGATCACAAGATGGTAAAATTCAAGATCCTCGGGGCAGCAAGGAGGGTACACAGTAAACTCACTAACCTAGACTTCAGGAGAGCAGCCCTTGGCCTCTTGAGGGACCTGCTTTTGGCAGGGTAACATGGGAAAAAGTACTAGAGGGGAGAGGGGCTCAAGAAAGCTGATTAGTATTCAAGGATCACCTCCTCCAAGCTCAGGAGCAGTGCATCCCAAGAAAGAAGTAAAAAAAAAAAAAAAAAAAAAAAAAAGCAAAAAAGCCAGGAGGCCTGCATGGATAAACAAGGAGGTACTGAATAAGCTCAAAACCAAAAAGGAGGCCTACAGAGAGTGGAAGCAAGGATGGGTAGACTGTGTGGAATACAGAGAAACTGTCCAAGTGGCCAAGAACCAGAGCATACTAAAGCCCAGATAGAATTAAATCTGACCAGGAACATCAAGGATAGCAAGAAAAACTTCTCTAAGTATGTCAGGAATAAAGGCAAGATGAGGGAAGACATAGGCCCTCTCCAGAAGGAAATGAGATATGGAAAAGGCTGAGTTACTGAACAACTTTTTCACCTCAGTCTTCACTGGCAAGGGCTGTAACCACACCACCCAAGTCACGGAAGGCAAAAACAGGGGTTATGAGAATGAAGAAGCGCCCACTGTAGGAGAAGATCAGGTTTAAGACCATCTAAGGAACCTGAGGGTGCATAAGTCCATGGGACCTGATGAAATCCATCTATGGGTCCTGAGCGAGCTGGTGGATGAAGTTTCTAAGCTGCTTTCCATTATATTTGAGAAGTCGTGGCAGTCTGGTGAAGTTCCCGCTGACTGGAAAAGGGGAAACATAACCCCCCCCTTTCAAAAAAGGGAAAAAAGGAAAACTTGGGGAACTAGAGGCTGGTCACTCTCACCTCTGTGCCCAACAAGATCATGGAGCAGATCCTCCTGGAAGCTCTGCTGTGGCATGTGAAAAATAAGGAGGTGATTGGTGGCAGCCAGCATGGCGTCACTGCAGGCAAATCATGCTTGACAAATTTGGTGGCCACCTATGAATCTGCTACAGCATTGGTAGATAGGGCAGAGCAACAGATGTCATCCACCTGGACTTACGCAAAGCATTTGACACTATCCCACATGTCATCCTGGTGTCTAAACATGGATCTGATGGATGAGGAGCTGGATGAATGGCAGCACTCAAAGGGTTGCGATCAGCGGCTCGATGTCCAAGTGGAAGCCAGTGATGAGTGGCATTCCTCAGGGGTCAGTACTGGGACTGGTGCAGTTCAGCATCTTTTTTGGAGACATGGACAGTGGGATTGAGTGCACCCTCAGCAAGTTTGTCAATGACGCCAAGCTGTGTGGCGCGGTCGACATGCTGGAGGGAAGGGATGCCATCCAGAGGGACCTGGACAAGTTGGAGAGGTGGGCCCATGCGAACCTCGTGAAGTTCAGCCAGGCCAAGTGCATGGTCCTGTGCCTGGGTCACAGCAATCCCAAGCCCAAATCCATGCTGGGTGGAGAATGGCTGGAGAGCAGCCCTGAGGAGAAGGACTTGAAAGTGTTGGTGGATGAGAAGCTCAACATGAGCTGGCAGTGTGCACTGACAGCCCAGAAAGCCAGCTGCATCCTGGGCTGCATCAAAAGAAGCGTGGCCAGCAGGGTGAGGGGGGGTGATTCTGCCCCTCTGCTCCTGTCTGGTGAGACCCCACCTGGAGTACTGTGTCCAGCTCTGGAAGGACATGGACCTGTTGGAATGGGTCCGGAGGAGGGCCATGAAAATGATCAGAGGGCTTGAGCACCTCTGCTGTGAAAACAGGCTGAGAGAGTTGAGGTTGTTCAGCCTGGACAAGAGAAGGCTCCAGCGAGACCTTGTAATGGCCTTCCAGTACCTGAAGGGGGCCTACAGGAGAGATGGGGAGGGACTCTTGATCAGGAAGGGGAGACATAGGACAAGGGGGAATGGTTTTAAACTGAAAGAGGGGAGATCTAGTGGAGAGCTCAGGAAGAAATTCTTTGCTGTGAGGGTGGTGAGACCCTAGTCCAGGTTGCCCAGAGAAGCTGTGGCTGCTCCATCCCTGGAGGGGTGGTTGGAGGGGGCTTTGAGTAACCTAGTCTGGTGGGAGGTGGCCCTGCCCAGGGCAGGGCTTGGAACTCGATGATCTTTAAGGTCCCTTCCAACTCTAACCATTCTATGATCAAGGGGCATCACAGTTTATTAACCAATACTTAATAACTTCTTTAAGTTATTTGAAATTTATGCATGGTGGACATCTTCATGCTACGAGCATGACTTTTCTTATTCCTGTGAAATCTCCCTGTAATTCACCTAAGTTGTAACTTCTGGGAAGTTGTGAGACCAAGGCAAGCCTAAAAGTTTGAAAAAGAAGCTTGTTCAAAATTTATGGTGAGTTATCCTTTTACAAACTCATTAGAAGCAGAAAAGCCTTCCACTGAAACTAATCAATGACTGGGATTTGAAGAAATGCTTGGAAAGCGTATTTGCAGGGCTGCACTAGAAAAAGCTGTGGTGTTGGTCTTCAGTCCCTGTTTGTAAGGGAGGAACTCGGAGAAGTTCCTCAGCAGGAATCCCCTTCTGAGGAAGACTTGTGAGAGAATCTTTAGGGCTTTGAACAACCTGGTCTAGTGGGAGGTGTCCCTGCCCATGGCAGGGGGGTTGGAACAAGGTGATCTTCAAGGTTCCATCTAATTTTTGACCTTTCTATGGTTCTCTGGGCTCTTCTGGACAGGATAGCAGAGGTTCTAGAACAGCAGATGAAGCAAATGGTGATATAAACGCAGTGCTCAGCAGAGCTCCGGAGGAGCTGTGAACTGTAGTATGCATCCTCTTACTTAGAGCTGACATGGAGTTGGAGGTGGAGTGATTAACTTCACTCGTAAGAGAGAAGTAGTGAAATATTTATTAAGGTGAAACAGTGATTTAACAAAACCAGTAGTAAATGCGATAGTTTTTTACGAGATTCGACGGCAAGGCACACTCAGTTATTTACTGCATAGAGGACAGGGTCAGACAAGCTGTCAGGGAGACCCTCCCCTTGAGTCATGATGTTCAGAAAGGACCCCCTGGCTTTCTAAGCGCCTTCCCAGAGAGGAGTCCGGGTGCAGCTGGATCCAGTCCTTGTCCCAGACTTGGTCAGCTCTTTATGTCTGAAGGATTATATGTGCACAACCAATCCTTTATATCACTTTGCTAAGATATCAAAGTTTAGCATGCTATTAGTCACTTACCGAGAAGCTGTTGTGGCAAGGAATCTCTCAGCCTCAAGGAGTAGAACCTTAAACAAGCATCCCCCACTCAAGGGGAGATCCTGGTGTGTAGCCGCTGCCTTGCAGGAGAGCTCCAAGGGCTCTTGGGCTGTCCACTATTTCTAGAGTGAGATAAGTGACCTATAGTCATGTTCTCTTGGGAACAAAATATCCAGATCCCCACTTCAGACAGTATTTTGGCTGTGTTGCCAGCCATCCCCCAATGTTCAGATGCAACTTATTGCAACTGATGTTGTGATGGCCATGATGACCATGGCCCAAGCAGAGGGGAAAAGCAGAGGGAGAGCACACCACCACACACAGTACCAAGGGATTTGAGAAATACCAAAGAGTGCATGAACACCCATAGTTCCCAGAGGGTAAAGGAGTTAGACTAGTAAGTCTGGTATTTCCAGTTTACCTGGTAACAAATGGAATTAAGAATTGAATGAATGACCTGGTAAGTAAAAACGTATTTTGGAAGGCTCACAGTAGCTTTTTTAAAGGGAATTAATCTTTTACAGTCCATATGAGTTCTGTGAAGGACTCATGAGAAGGTGAACAAAGGAGATCCACTTTGTGTGATCTTCTGTGTGAACCATCCCCACCCCAAAACAAAAAAATCTAACCAAACAAACAATGAAAAAAGCACAGAAAACAGTAAAAGCTCTTGCTAAATTCCTGTTGGTTAAAGCCGATCATTTAAAATTTACAAAACAGAATGTAGGGTAAATGATCTGTTGTGGCAGTGCCGGGGCAGTTGTGGTTTGAAGCCTTTAAAATCTTTTAAGGCCTCCACTGTTCAGTGTGTTCATAGAAGGTCTAAAAATCAGAATTTGTAAAGAAATGGTCATTTGCTGCACATTCAAAGTTACTTTAGGTAGTAAAATGGGGACTTAAAACTACAAAAGATGAAGACTCTTACGAGTAACTGGGTTATAACATAGCAGATTAATTTAATTTTAAATAAAAGCAAACTAATGTGAATAATGGAAGTAATTGTATATATACATACAGAGAGATTTATATATAAAAATGGAGATTGTGTGCTTTGCACTCTTCCAGCTGGGAAGTTCTTTAGCTTTTACAAAAGTAACGTGAAATTTGATGCTGAAAAGTAGGATGCTGGCTGATGTTCGTGCCCAATTAAAATATCACTCATATGACACTTACTGTGCAGGTGGAAGGAAGGCTGTACATGTAAGCATTCTGGTGCTTCCATTTTGTAGCTTTTGTTCTTTCTGTATATGTTTTCTTGTATATGTGATTAGGAGATTGCTAACTTGATGCATTTCCACTTATTTGAAATAGTGTTGGAAGTTAAAATTGAGTGTATTGCACCTTAAAGAGCACTGGAAGGCGAAGTTCACTGTGGCTTGGATAGCACTGCTGAAGCTGAACCTTCTGCTGCTGAAATCCTTAGAGGATTTCATGTACTGATAGTATTTGGTAACAACCATGCACATGGAAAACACCTCTTTTGTATTACTTAATATGTCTTATTGTTTGTTTAAATACAGCTGCAGCTCTGGTTGGATAACCCAAAGATTCAGTTGACATTTGAGGCAACTATCCAACAATTAGAAGCACCTTATAATAGTAAGTCAAGTCTTCTCTGCCAAAACCATACTGTGCATATCATTGCTATTCTTTTTAAGTATTGGCTGGGGAAAGGCTGCTCAGAATCAAGAGTGGACTTCAGATGGGTCCTTTTGTTAGTGCAGCTCTGTGAGCGTTCCTGTACAGAGTGGCATATTGCAGTATGCTCGTGTTTCAGGTTTGTCAGGTTCATTTGGTAAAGAAATATGTCCCTAGTAGAATTCAAAAAAGCTGGTAAAAAGATGGGCTGTTAAAGAAGTTTCCTGTAAGTGAATTCACATGCAGCTTTTAAGGTTTGCTGTGCCTTTTTGGTGGCTTGCAGCTGTGAGATGTTCTTAATCGTAAGGTGTCTGGGAGGCATTAAAAAAGACTTGACCAGACTTGACCAGAGTGGCCATGATGGAAGGAGGCAGTGAAAGAGCCAGGAGTTACTGCTCGCAAATGTAGACCATTCCTCCCTGCTCAAAAAAATCTCAGTAAACTGAAAAAGGGTGGAGGGGAGCCACAAAGAAAGAGTAATTAGAGAAGAACATAAAGCTGAAATGAATGCAGATACACTGTCAAGTATTGCAAAATACTGAATTATTGTGTTTATAAAAATAAAAATGATAATTCAGTGCTCTAGTAATGGGTTGGCTTGATACTGGCAAATTGCATTACAGTTCTGGGTAAAGATCTCTGTATTTCTGCAGTCAGTTTCAGACAAGGTGTTCTTTTGCACTAAATAAATAGAAACATTTAATGTCCTATAGAGCTTTTTGGACAGTGTTCAAAACTGAAGCATAGCGTAGGAAACAGCAGAAAGCTTCAACCTCACCCTTCTTCAAGAAGGTGAATTCTTTAGTAGGGCAACTGGGAGTGCAGAAAGGGAAGTGTTCAGTGTGACTTGGCTGGGTCGCCGCTGGGACACGTTTGCTTGTGAATGTTTTCAGTACATACGTGCTGCCAAACATACAGAATAATTTTAAACCATATACAATTTTTCAGGTGATACGGTGCTTGTTCACAGAGTACACAGCTATCTGGAAAGGCATGGTCTAATCAACTTTGGTATCTACAAAAGAGTGAAGCCCCTTCCAAGTAAGAAACTTGAAACTTGTTTCTAAATAGTTTTGTTTTATTGTTTGGTGACTTGTTAGGACAAATTTCTGAGTGCTTCTCTTAGGATTGCAATGCCAAGAAAATAAATAAAGGTGGGAAAGCCTTCTGGTTATAGATGTTCGTGTGTTTTATTTTGGCATTAAGAAGCCATCTATTGAGGTAAATCGCTTTGAGAGGGGAAAAAGCTTGCAAATCGTCTGTAGATAATTTGATGGCTGTCACTGTTTAATGAGTTATCATTCCTCATTTGAATAACCAAAGACAGAAACAATGCTGTACTTACATCTGTTACATGCTTATATGATGCTTGAATTTTACAACTGCTGAAATCATCTGGCCTTTCTAGATTTTATTCTTCTGGGGCAGGAAGAAATAGAACTATGATGCTTTGTCCCACTGTAATTAATAAGATTCAGTTTCTTCAAACAATTTTCCTTTGGAAATATTTTTCCTCCTGTTTTCTTCCTTGTCACAGATGCACTCTTGGTGTATTTTTCTTGTACCTGTCTCATTAAGATAAATTGTAATGTGTTTCACTGTTATCATATTATGTACATAATTACTTCAATTTTCTTTTCGTATCTATTTGTTTTGTTAAAGTGTTTGTTCTGTCAGAACTACTGATGAGAAGGAAGCTTCTTTTTGTTCTTGGTATCTCTTAAATGCAACTTTAACATTATCACTTAAATTGTAGTAATGTGTGTATAGAAGCTGTAGCTCATTTTCCCCTTTCTTTAGCCAAAAAGACCGGAAAGGTGATCATTATTGGTTCTGGAGTGTCTGGGTTGGCAGCAGCTCGCCAGTTGCAAAGTTTTGGAATGGATGTCACAGTTCTGGAAGCCAGGGTATGAATTTCTGTGCTATTTTACTTCTCTATGGGAACTTTACCACATTCAGTACTAGTGTATTGCTCAGGCTGCACACCTGCCACGGCTGAGCTGGTGTGTGGTTACGGGCAGCCGGGCTGTATTGCTGGGTACTAAACCTGTCTCAGTAGGAAACAAAAAAAGTCAGAACATCTGTTCTGACTGCATGTTGACTAACGCTTTCTCAGGGGAGGAGTTCCTGGCCAGGCTGACACCACTAACAGACTGGAATCTTCTCCCTTTTATGATTAGGAACTGATTTTTCACTGGAAAGCAGATTGCAAGTCTGTATTTCAAGAACTTGTCCATTAAATAAATTCATTATTTGGGATTGCCAGACAAGATCAGGCAGGATTTTTTTCTTGGACCTTTTAAGTCTGCATTAATTCTTTCCTTGTTTATTGGTGTGTGCTAAATACAGGCTTTAAAGTTATATAGAGCTACATTTTGTGATGCGGAAACTAGCTGATTGTTCTTCTAGTAATAAGGTATTCTTTAATATCCAGCCCTAATATGATCTAATCAACTGAGAACAACTTGATACTCATCTAAAATAAATAAATCTGCTGATGAATTAAATTTATCTTATCTTACTTCCTCACTTCATTTTGTTAGTGTATTTGCTTCTGACGCTTTTCTGGCACAGATAAAAAACTTAAGCAGATTATTTTAATTAGAGTAATGTTTCAGGGTCTTAATTTTGCTAGCTACTGCTCTTGTTACTAGGGAGCAAGAGCTGCTGGCTCTGTGCTTCACAGGCTCCGTACCTCTAGAGGAGAGGAGAGCACAACAATTCCATTGTTGAGTCTGTTGCTCACCTGAAGGTATTGTGGGATTTATTGCTTGTTCAGTTTAGGTTTTGGTTTTTTTTTTAAGCTGGAAGAAAGATCTGTGCCGTAACCTGGGTTTAGTTGTACTCATCTTTGTTATAACCAGTATGTAGATCTGGCAAGAGGCTGTTTTAAAATAATGCATTATTTTTCAGTCATTTTTCTCCAGGCTGCTGCATCTCTTCTTCAGTAGTCTGTAGAGGTTTTTTATTTTTTAAGGCTGTCTGGTGTTTGCTCACATGATTTCAGTGATTCAGGTTTCACTGATTCATGTGATAGTTTGTTTGTGCCACTCATTTTCTGTAACTTTTAGACTATTAGTTTACATGCTTCTGATTTGCTGATTTAATTACTAAAATTCAAAGTTACATTTTTATATTAAACAGTAGCTGTTTGGGACCTTTGCCCAATTGTAATTGATATTTCTCTGTTTCATCCTGCTAGCTGGACTGAGGATAGGAAAAGGAGGTTTTTTTTTTCCTTATTAAGTTTAAAGTGGTAGGAAAATAAGCGTCATCCTTAAGTCAATGGTATGTGTCAAGAATCAAAGACTTGTATTCCTGCTTCTAAAATGGGCTGTTGACTTGTGGTTATGTTCTTGAATGATAGCTGGCTAACTGGCACTTCTGCGGAGTATAGGGATAATTGGCTGATAGCTTTTCTACCCCTAAAACTTAGTTTTCTCAAGCACAGCTGAATCATTTCCTATATAGCTGTTGGATTTTTTTCTTTCCCTTTTTTCTTTTTTTTTTTGTTTTAAATGTGGCTTAAATATTTTATTCCTTAACTTAAGCAAATTAATTGAGATGAAGTGTTCATTTGCAGAGGTTCTTGGAAAAATGTACATTATATTTACTGAACCTTTGGGTAAGAGAGTACTCAAACCATGTTCTGTTGAAGTTTCAGTGATTATATTTAAGTGACATGTACTGCCGAATGTTACCGGAGATTTATTATATTGTTCTTTTAAAAGGACCGAGTAGGAGGAAGAGTTGCTACCTTTCGCAAAGGGAACTATGTTGCTGATCTAGGAGCAATGGTAGTAACAGGACTTGGTGAGTTTTTCAAAAGAAAAATAAATGGGGAGGAAAATTGTGATACAAGCTGTTTCAATCTGAAACCTTATTCTATTTCCTTTCACGGCCAAATAATTGGGTACTTTTAACTAAAAAAAAGTAGATGTTCTAGTTCAGTCTCTTTGGTAATTAACATTTTTCATCAGTGAACCTTCAGAACCCACGGCAGCCTGTACAGCCTGGCAGCTGGGATTTTCGTTGGTGCCATAGCTGTCGTTGTCACTGAAGTCGTAAGGGTGCCTGTCATGTCATCAAACTCTTGTAGATCCATTCTTTTTACGGTTCACTCATGCTTAGAGAAGTTCTTTGCTCTTCCGTTGGCATACTGTCCTTTTGTGTGTCTGTTCCTTTGCCCAGTTCCTCTATGCTGGTATCTGCGTGGGGTTCCCTGCACTTACTGAGCAAGTCTTTCTAAAGCTGCTTTACCCAGCTGCCGCTGGCCTCTGAACTGTGGACTGAATTTCTTGGTAACTCTCTTGTTGTCCCTTGGATCTTCCCAAGTATAAGCTGAAATTGAACATGGAGAAGTAGTAATGGAGTGAGGGGATTAGTTGAGTAGCTAAGAACAAGGTAAATAAGAGCAAATAAATAGCAAAGATAGGAGAGACCCCAAAGAGGTGGAATGTGTTTTTTCACTTACACTGGAAAAAAAGGGAGGAGAGGGATTGAGGACCAGAGCCATTCTGAAGAGAAATTCCTTTTTAAAGTCAGGATTTAAGCCCTGAACGTCCTTTCTCTAATTGATTTCAAAAGTAGCTGTAAAAGTAATGCCTAAGGAGACCTAAGAAGATGGACAGGTATTAGTGTGGAATACCCTTCAGTAATGCAGTGAAATGATAAAATATTGTAAAATCTGAGTTTTACTGACTGCCAAAACTTAGTGTTTGTCTTTTTTTAAATTGCATACAGACACTGTTTCCAGACAAAGAGTATTGAAGTTGCACAGTCCTGATAAAACAGATTTAAGGTTGCCCAGTGAAAGACTGTAACATTTTCATATTTAATTCTTCATGTCTGTTTCCTTTCCAAAAGAATCTACCCTTTGCCTTGAACAAGGCAGCATATGCTACGGAGAAGGAATGGTTCCTGTAGTGAAAGAGGTGGTTTGAAGGTCATCCTTCATATTTCTGAATCTGGAAGAGATGTGAGGAGGGAAGGCCACTGAATGGGTTGGGCTTGCGGTTTGAGAAGGTGAAAGACTGAAGTTATGGGGTCTTATCTGGTTTTCTTAGTAAACTGTAGAAGAACTAAAAAGTTTAGTAGGTTCTTGAACTTGAAACATTAACTTATTTAGACTTGCTTCAGAACTCTGTTCTGCTTGTTCAGTCACCTCTCTAAATACAAGCAGCAAGGTAAGGTGGCTGAACTGCCCTCTCTTTTGAGCTCAGCTTCTGGGTTTGATTGGATTGCAGAATCAGAGAACGTTGGGAAGCTAGATCTGAAAAACTTTTCCCAAAGTTAATTTCGTGGCCCATGTTGCCTCTTCTGTATGTCATTTCCTGTTTGTGTCCATTCTTTTTCTTTTTTCTGCTGTCCTTACAGAGGCTTCAATGTTTAGTGATTCTGGATGCTTGAAGTCAATGCCTTCTGCTTTTCTCATGTTTCTAAGTGGAATCACCTAGGTTGTTTTCTTGGCTGTTTAGTTACATATCTTCCAGGTACAGTTGGTGTACATGGTTCATCTTCATAGATTGTATTCACAGATGTAACTTGGAGTTCCACTAAGATTTTAGAGACTGAGTTCTTCAGATTCCAGCGCCATGCCACCGCACTTTCAAAAGCTCCTGAAGTTACTGTGCAGCTGTCGGAGCTTTCTTTGGGTTTTCAAACACTGTGCTTGCAAAAGTTTTGAAGATATGTTTATAGCTATAAACTCTGAATTGTACTAAGGTTGCTGCCACCCTAGGACTCTGCTTTTATAAGCAGCCCTTTTTACATATGGTCCTTTAAGAGTTGGTGGGTAGGGGTTTTTTCGTGACTCTGTTGCAAGAATTGCTGCAAAGAGTAGACCTTTGGCAGTGTTATACGAACTTTGCAGGCTTGTTAACTGTACAAAATGTTTTCTAGGAGGAAATCCCATGGCTGTGGTCAGCAAACAAGTGAATATGGAATTAGCTAAGATCAAACAAAAATGCCCACTTTATGAAGCAAATGGACAAGCTGTAAGTCTGATACTGTTTTCATGAACTTTTTGAATAGAAATAGTATCTCAAGTGTATTTGTTACCGGATAGTGTAGCACAAGATAGCTTCCATGAAAAGGGAGAAGGGAGTATTGAGAGTGTCCATTTTTAGGCGTGTATTAATATTCTAGTATATCTGCACCTATTCTTCTAAAACCTGTCCTTTCCACATGAGTTTTTAACTTTGAATTTCAGAGATTTTGTGGAAGCTAAGTTCCTGTTTGTTCTTCCCAAATTCATTACTGTTTTTCCTTAGAGTTGTCTGTCTCACTCGTCTTTGAAACAGATGTCTGCTGTGCTGGCACTTCAGCTTTTGCTGTTGTTGCTGCTACTCCTTTTCCCTGAAATAAGCTCATTCTGGCTGTTCTATGTTACTTTTTAAGGAATTGATTACCTTATGCCAGCTGGTTGAATGCATGCCACAGTTCAGCAGTAATGTTCTAGAGCTGGGATTCACAAACTTAATTAAATTGATTTCTTTCTGCTGTAGTGTTAAGGAGTGCTGTTAGAGGTAAATACGATGGATCCTAGTTTAGTGCTGAATCTCACATATGTATTGACTATTGATGTGTTCCTATCTCCTGAATCTTAAAACTTGATCCTCAAGAGTAAGGAAGACAGATGAGGATACTGAGCTTCTGTTAGAGACCTGAAAAAGTGATCCTTGGCACACACCTGTTGTAACCTGGCACCTGCAGGTTTTCTTACTACACGAGTGAATAGGGTGTTATAATAAACTCAGGGAAATCTACCAAGGCATTGTAGGCAGTTCTAGGAGTCAGTGCTCTCCTTGTGAAGCCTGTCCTGCCTGTACCACGCCTGCTTCTGCACTGCTGTGATTCCCCTCTCCCAGCTGTTTTCCGCCTCAGTAGCTTGCAGTGGGGCAACCCTATCCCTGTGCAATTTGAAGAGGCTCCCCCAGTTAACACCACCCAATAAGATAAACAGTTCAGCTACTTTGCAATTTATTGCATGCTTTTATTGTCTCAATGAAGCACTGTGATGCCTGCAGCTTGACCATGCAGCTTTCCTTCCTGTAATCTGCTCCCTTCTGTTGGCAGTACACAGCAGGTAGATCATGTGGATCCAGCAAAGCCCCTGGGGCATATGCAGCTCCTGTGGTCCAGGAATTTCTCTTGCTTATCAGATATAAGCACTTACAGAAGCAGCCAGTGGGAGCAGAGTGTTTGTCTGAAAAGGAATATTCCTTCTGATCACTCTATAGTGTTTCGTGTACTGCAGTCAAATACTATTTATCCTGGGTTGAGTATTGTCTTGGTGACTACGTAATGAACCAGAATGCTATTCCTTTGCTTAAAAATAAATAAATATATAAGATTGCCTCTGTATGCTCCTTGTTTCCTAGCATGTCTGCCATGTATAGCTTCTGGAACATTTGACTAAACTATCCAAATTGAAGCCATTTTGACCATGACAGATAATTAGCAAGAGAAGTTGTGGTGTGAGCAATGAAGATTAAAATATTGGTCATCTACCACCTGGATACCACAAATGTCAAAATACAGTCTTGATTATGTGACATTCAGTATCTGTGCATCTGTCGGTTACCACCATATCTCTGTATTGCCCGTAACTCATGACCGTTTAAACTGTTAAAGATTGTCACTTCGTATGATAAAGAGTAAATGAAAATGGAAGCTCTAGAAAGAAAATTTGAATTTGCTTGCTCAGATGATTGTGGTTGTACCTGAAAGCTGTGTTGCTTATTTTGTCTTTCTGTTGTTTTCACTGAAGATACTCCATGATGCTACTACACCAGGGCAGTTATTTCACCAATCATTCTTTTCCTTTTTTTAATGTTGCCACACTTTTTCCTTTGATTATTAGCACTGCTAAAAATTAAATGCTGATTATCTATTTCTGCAATGTTTTCACATCTTTAGTACTTTGATTTTCACCTCACTGTATAAAGTTTATCCTCAAATAGCTGTCAGGCTGCTTCTGTTGTATTTTTTTCTGCTGCAGTTGCTGAAAGGACACTATCAAGGTACTACTTTATAAACAGTGAAAAACAGCTGAAATCACTTTCTACAGGATATGCATCTTCCAAAGGTGCATTTGCATTGGGTTACTAATGAGTATCAGGCACGTAACTTCTAAGTACCTTTTTAGGGAGCAGAAGTTTTTCTCACCTTGCCAATAGAGTGTCTGCTAATTCGATACTGTCCCTTTATGTTTTCCTTTCAACTTGTCCCTGAGCCTAAGTCCATGCATTGCCCCATTCCTCCTCAAAACCTTCTCAAGTTATGTGCACCAGTAGCAGCCAAGAGCACAGCCTGTCTTGTCTCAGATAAAAACACTCATGTTCCACCTCTCCCTGTGGCATTTTGGCAGACTTCATGGTGCTTGACAGGAGGCAAGTTGTTGCTTTTAAATTAGCTAATTCCCCAGCCTTGCTGGGAAGTATGAAAGATCTCCTTGAACAACAATACACATCAGATAATAATCTGGACATCTAAAGCAGAGAATGCATCTAGAAGTGTAGGGACAAGTAGTAATCAGATGTCCTTCATACCTTGGCTACTGTCTTGATGGCATTCCACATCTACACAAGTATCTTTTTTCAGATACAGACTTGGTAGACAAGGGCAGAGCAACTGTC
>JAOXNO010000010.1:8201193-8212078 GCA_028565335.1 Limnodromus scolopaceus | reverse complement strand
CCCTGCCCATAGCAGGGGGGTTGGAACTCGATGATCTTTAAGGTCCCTTCCAACCCTAATGATTCTATGATTCTGTGATTCAGTAGTTAACTGCTCCTGCCAGTCTGTCCTTTTCTCCACTATCTGCATTTTACTGAAGGGAAAAGTTCATAGGTGTTACACACTGAGAGTACATCCTCATTGTTAAGCCATGCACTGAAGGCATAAATCATTCTCACTGCTCATAACAGTATGACCCAAGATTGAGCAGTTTTAAACCTTCAATTATCACTCTTCTAAAGTGTGGTTATTATTTTAGACTTTACCATGATGTTACCTAATTAAGAAAGACTTCTTTCCAAAGAAGTGAAGATGGAATCAAAGTCTCTGCATATAGGGTGGGCTCTTTATGATTGCAAGTTTCAGATACTTAATTTGTGGTGAGATGGTTTCCTCCAAAAAATTTGCTCATTTAAGAGTTCTGAATACTCTTTGGGAAGTTCTACTGCCTGTACAGCTACCTGAGCTTCTGAATGAGGTACTGATGTCAGCTGTGAAAAGGTAGGCAATATGAATAGCAAAATGTCGTTTCTCTTCCTTTCTTCACCTTAACTTCATGTTGCTGGAAGTGTGCATTTTGTAATGCCATCTACCAGGATTGTCATGTCCTTTTCTTCAGAGCTGATATCTAACAGTCAGTCCTCAGCCTGTCTTGATGCATGGGGGGTATTCCTCAGTTTAAAGGCTTTGCCTTTGAATTTCCTGGGTTTTTCGTCAGTCCATTCCCCCAACTTGTTGAGATTACACTGATAGAAGAAGAGATTGGGGAGACCTGAGAGCAGACCTTATCCATAAAGTCTGAGGAACAGAGGAATTCAGTGCTTTAGTCTTTTCCATACCCATTACCACTAGGTTCAACAGCAGGTCTGCAGTCTGCATTATCCTTCCTTTTTTCTACTGTTGTGTATGTAGAGAGCCCTTCTTCTTGCCCTCCTACTTCTAGCATTTGAGTTTCAACTCTGGCTGACTTCTGTTTTTCCAATGCCACCTCTGCATGCTTGAACAATGTGACTTCATTCATCACAGATGACTTGTGTAATAATAGATGCTTAAGCTGGATCTTGGAAGGTGAAGCTTATATGATAAAAGTGGTGATCATCAGTTTCTTATGATCTATACGTATCTTATGATATGTACAAGGAAATGAAGTGTGACTATGAATTGTGAACCTCAGTGTTTCAGCCTGGAAAATGCCAGACAAGAAAGACCGACAGAGCTAGAAGATAACTATTGGCACAAGAATGAGTGGCCAGCCACAAAGTGGGAGAGGAATTCTACTTTGAGCAATGAGATACTGATACAACTTCCCAGTCAACACAGTATACCTTGAGTTAGGTGTGAATAACAGTTGGAAAAGAGACATCTGTTAGAGTTACGGCAATAGGCTAGCACTGTTACCAGCATCTCAAGCTATTTTTGTTCTGATGGCAGTCATCCAAGAGCTTTCCCAGTCTTTCTGAAGTGTATACTTTTTTTTTCTCATTTTCATGCTGGTGTTTCCCTTTTCCCTTTCCCAGTGTTTTCTCTCTATCCTTTGTTTAACCTGGACTGCGTTTAACAGATGTTAGTACCATGGGATGGTTGCTCTTTTCAGCACATGCAGCCATCGTTACCTAACAGATATTTCCATGCTGGCAGCAGCACACGCTATTTAAATGAGTGTCTTCAGTACAGTCAAACACCACCATTCTGGAAGTGCCCTGCAGTGATTCCTCTATCATCCTGGAAAAGCTGGATTGGTAGTTCTTACTCATGCTGACCACTCCAAAAGATAAATTTCTGTCTGTTACCTCACTGTGTGATGACAGGCCTTCTAAAGCTTTGTGATGGCATAAAGCCATCCTACCATCAGAGTGGTCCTTTGTCACATTGACAAGCTTCTGGAGCTTTGATGAATACACCTTCCAGTGAGGAAATCTTCAAGTGCCCATAAATTGGTTTGCTTTCCTCATGCAAGAGAGGTTGGTTGTCACCATGATTTTCCAGCTCTTCTTGCAGCTCTTTGGCCAGTCATCCTGGCCTTTCCTGTGACTTTCTGTTATACAGACTTTGGTGTCTCACCATTTGGGAGAGCTCGGGTATTAAATTTCTTTTTATGAGGTCTATTCTCAGCTACATTTTGTTGTGCTGTTGAAGTGTCCCTCTAGGGCATGTGATACCTTTTTGTTTTGAACACTGCTCTAAGAATTTCTCTGCCCCTTGCCCTTCTCATTCCTCTTATCTGGGGAATGGTAGCATTTTGAGTTTGTTATCAAGTGATGTGAATTTAGACTACACTAGACATTGTGATCTGTGTCATCATTATGGTTTCTTTTTAAACTTTCTTTGTACTACTCGAGTGTCTTGTCTCCGAGGCTTTGAGCTTTGGTGACCTATGTATTTTTTATTTATGAATTGGTTATTAAGAAGAAAGTTTGTTCTTTTGACTCCTAGGTTCCAAAAGAGAAAGATGAAATGGTGGAGCAAGAATTTAATCGTCTGCTGGAAGCTACCTCCTATCTCAGTCATCAGCTGGATTTTAACGTTCTCAATAATAAGCCTGTCTCCCTAGGTCAGGCTCTGGAAGTTGTCATACAGTAAGTGACTTCGCTCTTGTGGTAAGCTTTTGTATTTTGTGGAAGATTTTCCAAAAGATACTTGAAACAATTGTGATGCTTCTAGGGTATGCATTGCCCAATTAATACAGCTCTTTGGTCTCTGTTACAGAGTTCTCATTTCTGTACGTGGTTCTCATTTATTGAAGCAAAATATACCAAAGATGGTTAAAGGAGCAAACATATTTTCTTGAAAGCTTCCTGAAAATCACTACTACAGTAACTGATAGTAGATAATTGACTTAGTATGAATTGGTGTACGTACAGCCCACTCAGGCTACTTGAAAGTTGATGGCATTTGTAATACACCTTTTAATAATAGTAGGTAACTTCAGACTCATGGTCAGCTGGTACAGTATACTTTATTTACAGAAACTTGTATTAATTTTCTAATTGTCATAAGAGTGTTTACTAAAAAATCCCATCGTGTGCTTTTATTGCATTACACTAATTAGATTGTGATAATGGGTTTTCTCAATAATGTGACGATTTTATGCTGAACTGAGTCTCACTTCTTACCTTTTCCAGATTGCAGGAGAAGCATGTGAAGGATGAGCAGATTGAACACTGGAAAAAAATTGTGAAAACACAGGAGGAATTGAAAGATCTTCTTAACAAGGTCAGATCACGACATTTAGAGCAAGAGCACTGTCTTTACCAGGAAGTGGCAAAATGTACAAAAACTTCCATGGAAAAATATCAGAAAGTTGCCATTAATGCTGTTCTAAAATGTATCTGTTCATTTTAGATCTGCTTAGGAGCACTGTTATGACAAGGGAGTCTCCATTTTTGAGGAGAGGTACATAAGTGATTAGGCAGAAGATTGTCAAGAAGACTGTAAAACATAAATATGGGAAAAGAAAGGGATAGGACAGACATAATATAGCAGTGTTGTGTCATAGCTTCCCTCGGAAAGGTTGATAATTACTGAGGCTTTTGAGGTAACAAGTAAACATTTTGAAAACATTTACTTTCTTTACCACAAATCTGGTTTGTAGTATAGAAACAGAATTTTAGGCCCACTTAAACGTTCTTTGTTGTGGTACTTCTCCATGGAAGTTTCTCAAATTAAAAATGACTGAGGACACCTTTCCTATCCTAACAACATATTTTTGTTGTTACAAAATACATTGCAACGTATTTTGGAAGAAATCAATGATGTTAGGTTTAAGCCATATTACTTTGGGGTTGGTAGTATTTATTGTGGTTTCTTGGAGGTAGAATTGCATATGTAAGTAACATCTGCCAATACCAGGAAGTGTCTTTGGTGTAATGGCATAGTTTGAGATGAATATTCTTCACACAGGAACTTGCATGAAATCTACCTTGCCTCTTTCTTTTTTTTTTTTTTATCTTTTTCCTTTCTTTCTCCCTGTTACTACTCCACCTGAAAAAGATGGTGAATTTAAAAGAGAAGATTAAAGAGCTTCATCAACAGTATAAGGAAGCATCAGAAGTGAAGCCACCTCGGGATATTACAGCAGAGTTCCTTGTGAAAAGCAAACACAGAGATCTGACTGCTCTTTGCAAGGTAAAGTGTGACATACCTACAGCACTTTAGTGGCTTCCGAGGGCTTCAGCAGCCAGATAAAATTAGCCAATATAAATGTTTCCACATCTCTCACCCCAATCCAGCACTCTAAAGAGAACGTGATTGATGGTAACTCTTGGTTGTAATGTGATAGCAGGGCTGCATTACGTACCTTTAGATACTTGTCCTTTCATGGCTCATGATGGAGAGTAGTAACATGTTGAAGGCTCAATTTTAGGTAACTGTGCTAGCTCGTGTCAGACAGCATTTAGTGTTTTGAAGGCTAAATTTTAGGTCAGACTTAGTCTTTAGTACTGCTAGGTCTCACAAGTCTGGAAATAAAATCTGTATTTGGAGAGAGGTGCTCTTTCTCTAAGATTAAAAAGGCAGTTTCCTGAACAAAAGTCTTCTTTCTGTCCAAAAGTTACCATTTACAGAGTTGTCTTGACAGGCAGAGTTAGTTTCCCCCTCTGTGTGTATTTTGATGTAGAAATACGCCTTAAAAAGGAAGCCATAGAAACTGTTCTTTCTATGATAGTGACAGGCACCTTGCCTAACCCAGGTCAGATAAAACCAAGGATCGTTTTCAGCTGCTTGTTCAACAGAAGATAGGTACCTTTATTTGGAAGCTTGGTGTGTTTGTGTATACAGGAGTAGTAGCTCTTCTGTTTTGGCACAAATGAACAGCTTTGTGCTCTTGTTGCTATTATTGGACGCTCCAAATTATTTTGCCTCGAAGGAAAAGGATTGTTATCTGAAATAAGAAAAACAAATAAAATAAAACTCTGAAAGAGGCTTGAATTCGATCATCTCTTTGCCTTTTGCATGACTGCTGCTGCTTTGGAAATTTCTGTGTTCGATATTAACTATAATCTCTTAAGAGAGAAAAAAGAATAGAAATAACATTTTGTGCATTATGAAAAAGCTCTCAGTAGCGTAGGAACCCTTGAAATACCAAGGCTGTAATGGACCTTCATGTTCTTCAGATCTGAGTGTATAAATTCTTGAAATACTACCATACTGATATTTTCTGCAGTGTGGCATAGACTTCTGTATATTTGAACAGCAGAAGGGGAAAGTATGGTGGATTATAAGTTAAAAAAAAATAAAGAACTTGATTTAGATTCCACCAAAACAGTGAATCTTCCACTGATTCTTCTAGAGATTATGTCTAGTCTGGTGCTATATGATGTCTTTAAGTTCTTTTACATGTAAACTGATTTTAATGTTAGCTTTTAATTTTACTAGGAGTATGATGAATTGGCGGAAACACAAGGAAAGCTGGAAGAGAAGTTACAAGAACTTGAAGCCAATCCACCAAGGTAAAGATAAAAACTATAAAAATAAATACTTGGGAAAGCAGGATTTTTACTACTTTTCGCTGAGTTTCCAAAATGCTATGGTATACTTTCTTTTAATTATGGTGACTTAACGGGTTAGGAAGGTACAAACATTAAGTTTCAGCTTCTCAGCTTTAGAACTCATCTTTAAAACTCACCTTGTTTTTAGAGGTGACTCAGACAAAAAAGGTGGTTCTTAGCTAGGGTGCGTTTCAGTGTAACCAGTGCCTGATCTCGGGAAGCCTTTGAGGTTCGAAATTCTTGTCAGTAATGATTAACATACCGATCTTGCTTATTTTGGCAGAATGTTACTATTTTGTGCTCTGTGATTATACTAGGTTTTTATTTGTCATCTTTATACGTGCTACTTAAGCCATTATTTATGTAATTTTTTAATTTCTATTTCAAACTCTACTTTGAAAATGTGAATTTGCTGGGTTTTGTTAGTCAGCTTTCATGAAGGAGGTCCCGATGTTTGAAACAGGATCTGCTTGTGTTCTTTTTTAATTTTTTTTATTTATCCACTCAGGAGGGACTCAAAGATTGTGAATAAATTTTCAAAAGCAATGCGTTTGCAACATCCTGCTCTAGCAAACTAAGTGGCTTTGTATTATGTTTGGTTTTTTTTTCTAGTGATGTTTATCTGTCATCAAGAGACAGGCAAATACTCGACTGGCATTTTGCAAACCTAGAATTTGCTAATGCTACACCCCTGTCTACGCTCTCTCTGAAGCACTGGGACCAGGTAGCCAATCAATGTATTCATTCAGCAATACGCTGAAACCTTAAGCTATATTTATTTCATTCTCATGGAAGCTTCTCTATGTTAACAATTCCTAAACAGTTATGTCCTATCTGCTTTTATACAGATACTGAGCTCTTACGCGATTATTTGCTGATGAAATTCCAGACAGCTTTTTGTTAGTGCCAAAAAAATCTCTAATAAAACTGTCTACTGAAAGTTCCTGTACTTATTACTTGACTAATAAACAGAAAGCATATTGAATTTATTCAACTGACTCTGAACAAGTTTTTGAAAAAATGTTACCATTGTGTAGAGTTGCTGAATATTTTCTATTTAATTATGTGATTTCATTTGTAAGTGCCTGCTTTTTATGCATCTTCATTTTAGGATGATGACTTTGAGTTCACTGGCAGTCACTTGACTGTGAGGAATGGCTATTCCTGTGTGCCTGTAGCCTTGGCAGAAGGGTTGGATATTAAATTAAACACAGCAGTTCGACAGGTTCGCTACACAGCATCAGGTAAATGAAACCACCTCCTCCAGAAAACTGCTCTGATGGAGTGTGATCATAGAAATTAGATTTCAGTGCTTCTGGAAGCAGATGTAAAGATTGATCTTGTAAAAACCCTCCCATTGCGTGTTTTGGGTTAGACAGCCACCTTTCTTACTGTGATGAATTGAATAGGAATCTGTTAGGGATTAATAAATCTTTAATGTTTTTTGCTTATTTTTGTGGCTGGTTTGATTCCATCCTTTTCGGTTGTATTTACTGATGGACAAGTTCACATTTGTTCTCCCATTTCTCTACACTGACTTGAGCCTTTGAAATAAGAGGTCTTGGACTGCTTAAGACTTGATGCCAAATAGAAGTATAAATTAATGTAATATGGACTCAAATGGAAGGACTACATCTTTTTGTTGTTCTTTAAAACATTGGACTTGGGAAACTGTCAAGTGGGAGGGCAACTCAGTGAGAGGCTCACTCTCTACTTGCTATTTATTTATGCATATATTTAAATATCATTTACTGGCCTAGATGAACCTTTAGGCTTCCCCAGTATGGTCATTTTCAGATGCTGTATAAACTTGCAGTTTCTGGAACTGAGCTATGTGGCCAGTAACTTAACTTGCCTACAAGTTAAGTAATTGTTAATGTAAAGCTATCTCCATAAACAAAATGTTTTCTGATGTGGATATGTTTTTATGATAGCTTCTTTCATTTTTAATCCAATGCTCTTGCCTCCTAGCCTATTAAATAATTGGTTTTCTCTCCCCTTTCCAGGCTGTGAAGTGATAGCTGTAAATACCCGATCTACTAGCCAGACTTTCATTTACAAATGCGATGCTGTGCTGTGTACTCTTCCCTTGGGAGTGTTGAAACAGCAGCCTCCAGCAGTGCAGTTTGTGCCGCCTCTTCCTGAGTGGAAAACTTCCGCTGTGCAGCGTATGGGATTTGGCAATCTTAACAAGGTGACTTGGTCATTGAGGGAACCGCAGCAGTTGGAATTTGTAGAATCTGAAATGTGCATGGAATACGTATGGTGGATGAGAGGAAGAATGTTTTTTCCACTGCTCTTATGCTAGATTTTGATGCTGAAAATTAGCTGAAGGACTGTAAGGACCTCTTTGTTTTCCACACAATTTTTAAATAGTTACATATCAGAAGTAGGTTCACTCAGTGTGTCTGCTGTAGCTTGTTAACCAGCAAATTTGTAAACTATGACAGCATACTAACCTGTGGAAGGCAGTATAGGTATACATCTTTATGTATTATGTATATGCAGTATATATTCGCCAGATTTTCCTTTCTTTGACCTTTCCAGGAATAAATATCAGTGAGTGTAATTGCCTTTATTCTAATTTTTTCTGTGCACTTTTCCTAATTCTTGACTCTTTCTGTTTCTAGGTTGTGTTGTGTTTTGATCGTGTCTTCTGGGATCCGAGTGTCAATTTGTTTGGTCATGTTGGTAGCACTACTGCCAGCAGAGGAGAACTTTTCCTGTTTTGGAACCTGTACAAAGGTAGTTGTGGTGCATGTCTACTACAGTGTCTTATTTGTGTAGTTTAAGATCTAGAAAAGAGCACTTTTTATGATGCTATTAGTGTTCATGTATGGATATGGTAAGAAGATAGTATTTGTAGGAAGACAAATGGAAGCAGAAAGCACCACTGATTTGCAAAGTGTTCTGTAGTAAATTAGGGCAGAACATGGACAATTCTGGGTTTACTAATGATGAATTCCAGGCTATGTCTGTTAAATTGCATTCCTAGCTATCTACTGTAACACTTGCATTTTTATAGGCCACTTTATTGTCTTGCACCTTGATGAAGTTGTCCTGTGTCCTTACTCAGTGTTATCTTGGTTACTTCCATTAAGCATCTATGCAATTGCTACTGGCATTCTGAAAAACTTAACTTTTTTGATTTTTATTGTGCTGTAAAAAAACCCAAAAGCCTAATCTAACATGTTTATATAGTGTTTCAGAAATGCAGCGAATAACATGTTTTCTGTTTGCCAGAGAGGAGTGTTGTCTTAATTATCTTCTCTGTCAGGAGGAGGTATTTAGTTCTCCAAGAAAAGGGTGATTTGTCTCTGCAGCATTTCTGAATTAAAAGCCATTTCTTATTTCATAAGTCTCTTTGAAATTGAGTTTCTCTCTGGCCGTGTGGAACATTGAGCTCTTCCCCCCTTTCACTAACCTTCTCATGCAGATGGGACTGGCGTGCAATTTAGTCTTGGTTTTGAAAACCTCAGTTTCCTGGATGTTTTTCAAGTTGAACTGACAGTTTGAAGCTAGACCTCTTCGAAGGGGCTGTCTGTCTAATGTAGGATGATTTGATAACAGTAGATGAGCCCCTTTCATCTGCGACCTCAAGTTCTTTCTGGTACAGGTGACTTTGCTGCAAACTTAAGTGCCCAGGAACTAACCAAGAAAACTTTTTTTTTTTTTTTTTTTCAGATGTAAGGGTTGCTGTTGACTTGTGTATTCTCTTACACAGCTGAGTTGCTGAACTCAATGCTTGTAGGTTATCCTGCTTCGATTTCTCAGGGAGGTGCAGCACAGTCTTTAGAGAGTAGTGAACACGCAGACTTCAGTGGAGCAGACTAGAGGCTTTGTGATAGCTCCATTCCTCTTGCTGAGCGTTACTGTTCCAGCTTGATGAGCTGCAGGCCTGTTCCGATGGTTAAGATGCATTGTGCCCTGCAGGAAAGGCAACCTGTGGCGTCTCCAGTATATTGAACGGGTGACCTTGGTTCCTGTTTTGAGTAGCAAAGTGACTATGACTGTAGACAGTGGATCTCAGATGGACAGATAATTTTTAACTCCTCTTTAGAAGTGGCTTAAGTAGGCAAAAGGTATTGCTCTGCCTGTTTCTACAGCTGGACTTTGCCGTTAGTAGTTTTGTTTCATTTGCAGCTGGTGTCTGTCACAGGAGGTTGTCAGAAGATACTTTCAGTAAGCATACTGGTTCTGTTCATTGCCATTTATCATACTAAAAGAAAAGGTGTATATACAGTGAGCATACTCAGTAAGTTATTTTTCTTGCAGATGACCCTTTAAAGTACCAGTGGGTTTTCTTCCACTCTGTCATGGGCAGGCCAAGTTTTTCTTTTAACTGGAGAAATTTGCTGCACAAGGAACATGCCTTTCTAGAGTAGTTAATTCTTAAAATGTCTGATAATAACTGACTGGAGAAATACAAGTTATGAGCCTTGAATAACAGGGCTGTTTGTGTATCTGCTTTTGTGGTTTTAAGATGGCTTGCTCCTGCTGTGCCATGCTGGTGGATTATTGTTACATATTAGACATGTAGATGCACTTCAAGATGGAGACGCTCCTCATCACAGGGTAGAGGAACTCCTGGCAGAAGCACTCAGTGTTTTTTGAAGTCTACAGACATTTCAGTCTCTGTTTTCCTGCCTGGCTCTTCTGGTTTTCCTGGAGATGTGATGAAAAAGATGAAGCCCCTTCTCTGTCACAGATTTATAGTTACTCACTGATCTCTGGCTAAACCACATCCTCTGCTTGCTGTTTGGTGTCCAGGCTCAGTAAACATCACTGCCTCAAGGAGAGATTTTTTTTGTGGAGCAGTGACACATGCTCATCATGCATGAAGCTTTTCTGAGCAGTGCTTCAGTATTTGTGTAGCAAAATAGTCACTACAGCCTCCTGGCTTGCTGTTACAGTTCTCGATTAATCCAGGTGACTTATCAGCAACATTTTCAGATCTGGATAATGCTTACAAAACAGGGTCTCATGCCTGAAAAGGCAATATTTCCATAAAAATATGTAGGGGTTTTCTGAATACAAGTTTCCATGAACAAATTCACTGGAAGCCGCATTTTGAATATGTAGTTGTTCCATCAAGAAAAATATGTTGATTGAATAATTGCTGAGAAGTTCAGGGATCTCATTGTGTCAAGGATGGCAAACTGGGAAGAACTTTGCAGCTCAAATGACAAAAAAATCCCAAACCCTCCCAATGCCTGGATCACAGAAAACCAGTTATTTGTTCTTTTCTGCAATTGTTTGAAAGACCAGGCTTGATCTTTCAAGAAAATGGTGTTTAGCTAGGGGAAAAATCACAGAATCACACAGAATCTTCTAGGTTGGAAGGGACCTTAAAGATCATC
>JAOXNO010000010.1:8165346-8201093 GCA_028565335.1 Limnodromus scolopaceus | reverse complement strand
CTACATCAACCCGTCTTTTGAACACCTCCAGGGATGGTGCCTCAACCACCTCCCTGGGCAGCCCATTCCAATGTCTGTCCTGTATCTCTTCTCACTAATAAACTGCTTCTAGTCCCAGAGGTCCTGTGTATTGAAGTGTCTGTAATTGTATCTTGAGTAGTACAGTTATCTTTGTAGTAGTAACAGCATTACTAGTCTAACTTCTTCAGAATTTCAAAGACTTCTGATTTTAACCAGAATATATTATTGAATCTTCCAGCCTGTGTATCACAACTGAACTTCAGACAGTTTTCTTTAAAGATCAGTAAATTGATGGGAATGTATGTCAGGAGATCTATCTATATACCAAGATACAAGGAATTCATTATTCATTTTGGAAACTGGTACAAAAGTTAAAGCCAAATTTTTAACAAGGACTTTATTTCCCATTTCAATATGCTTGATGTCTCTTTCTAGCTGTAGTATTTCCTTTGCTAAATTTAGGAGTTCATAGGGGTTAGTCCCTAGGGGCAGTAGGAGGTGGCTTGGCATTGCAACAGGGACAGCCTTAATCCCTCCTAGCCAGGAGACCTCGCAGTCCTGTGCACTCCGTGGTCACAACAAGCTATGCCATGACTTGCAAAGAGTTTAGTATAAAGCAGTGGGAGCTGTTGCTTTGCAGGCTTGGAGATGTTTCTGCCCTGGCAAGAGGAGGAGAAGTGTTTTCCTCACCAATGTTTGTGGTAGCATCACATGGCAGGTTGCCCAGGGCAGCCAGTCCAGGGCATCAGCCATGATGCTTTTGAGTTGGGATCAGAATTGGGACAGAGAGGCTTGAATTCAGCCTCCTTTGGCCAACGGGAACTCTTCACCTTCCCCATGCAGGGTTTGATGGTGGAAGTTCTCGGTGCTGAGCTCTGATGAGAGTATACTCAAATCTCAGCTTGGTGAGTTTGTCTGGGGGGAACACGGGGTCAGACAGGCTTTGCAGTGCTCCCTTGCTTTATGTAGCATCAACCCAAACACCTTAAAAACAGAGAGCTTCTAGGGTGAGTGCAGTCCTTGACCTGGTACAATCCATGTGGCCAAATCCTGAGCACCTCTGGCTGGCAGAGCACCATCTTGATGTTTTGCAGTTTTGTGAGCCACTGCAAAAAAAAAAAAAAAACCCAAACCAAACAAAAATATCCACCAAACCATGCTGCTTTAATTATCCTATTTTTTTTTAATGGATGTCACCTCCCTGTCCCGGAACTTGCTGTCATCTCCCATGTGCTGCTTCATGGACAGGACACCTCAGCAGCCTGGGAGCTGCTGTCCTTGCATGGAGGGCTTGAACCTGCTCCAGGGTTTCTCTGGGTTGCACTGACAAACGTTTGGGATTTTTTTGGTATGGATTTGGGCTCCGACCTCTGAGGTACCAGATGCTCGATGTTTTGGCCTAGAGGGGGTTACAGAAACATAACAAGCTGGGAAAATTGAGGGGGTTTTGAGTTAGGAATCTCAAAGAAGAGCCCAGTTCCCTCACAAAAATCTTGGGATAGTTGGGGAAGATGGAAAGTTGGAGCTCAGTAGACACAGAGTAACAGAGTGAGACCTAAGCAACCAAAAGCTCATGGTTTGGGCTGGTTTTGGGGTCTATGCTTGTACACTAATCTTCGTTTCATCTCAGATGCCAAGATATTGAAAGCAGACCCTTAAAAATCTGACATATTTGCCTATTCCGTTACTGTTCCAGTTGTCTCCATTGGGTCTTGGCAGCTGTCATAGGGAATAGACACCACCCCCCCCCCCTGGCTCTGGCTACAAAGCAACCACCTTACCCTGCCCTTATGTGCAGAAGCAAAGGCACAACCTGGGTTTTATACCTCCTCACCCTTATCCATCTCCCTCACCCTGCCATCTTTCCATAGTTTGCAGGGACAGGGCTCCAAATTGATAGCAAGAGCTTTGGAGACCCAAGGGACGGCAAAGCAGAGATGCCCTAACCATCAAAACAAGAGCTTGTAGGCTTTGCCAAGAAATCTCATGGCCGAACCTGACATGAATCGGACAGGGCTTTGAGCAACCTGGTCCTAGTGGAAGGTGTCCCTGCCCAGGGCAGGAGGGTTGCAACTGGATCATCTTTAAGGTCCCTTCCAACCTAAGCATTCCATGATTCTATAAATATCTCCAGGAAGAGAAAGATCAGCTGAGAGTTTTCATTAAGTAACCCTGCTCAGGTCTGAGTCACTCCTTGTAAATGCGTGTTTCTTGCCATTGGGTTATTTTGTTAGCTATTCAATGCTTACCTAAGATTTTCCTTGAATTTGTGACCAAAAATGTATGCTTAGTCTTACCATGGATAGTCAGAGGTAAAATGACCTCATTTATTTGTATATCCTATAATCACTTTCACACTTTTCATCACAGCATCACATGAGCAGCTGAGTTATTTGTGCATTTGGTTTCTGAATTCTTCTCAGAATTGCTGCTTTTCTGGATATTGTTCTACTGTTCATAGTTACCTCTCCATTGAGATTATTTAAGGTGAATGCATATTGGTAATGAAGAAATCTGAATAGTTTGTATGAGTGAAGTACTAATACAGGTAACTTAACTGCTATGCTGTTAATAATACCTAAATTAGATTGTTTGGAAGGTATTAAGTTCCCTTAAGTGTAGCACAGATGACTGTTAAATCCCAGTGGAAATGGCTGTGTCGAACAAGTGGTGTCTTTACTAAAGAAGACCTTTCCTCTCTTCTCCATGCTCTGCTTCTTAATGTGTGTATTTAATTTCTCTTGATAATTCTAAATAGTACCATAGCATATATTAATTCATTTTCCTTTTGGTAATTTGACATGATGGTGGAAGATTTAGGACTCCTTTTGTTGGGTTTTAGTTTTTAGCCTCATGACTTAGCTACAGATCCGTGCCTATTGAAGTCCAACTTGTCCAATTAAAATGTTCAATTTCAACAATTCAGTTGTTTTTCTCTCTTCTTTCCCACCCTCCCTCAGCACCAATTCTGTTGGCCTTGGTAGCAGGAGAAGCAGCAGGGATCATGGAAAATATCAGTGATGATGTCATTGTTGGACGGTGCCTTGCCATCCTCAAAGGCATATTTGGTAGCAGCGCTGTGCCACAGGTCAGTCCAGCCCGCATTTTCGGGGAACTTCTCTGCGTTTCACAAGTACCACAGTTCTCAGTAGCTTGGCTGCAGTATTGAGCTGTTTGGTATCTGCACCACCTTTGGTTGTTCAGGGGTTTTTGAGAGGAGGAGTTTTGTGGTCTTTGGTTGTTTTTAGGGTTGGGTGGTTTTTTTGTTTTGCTTTGGGGGTTTTTTGATAAGGTTGTTTTTGACTGAATGTCAAATTCTTCAGTTAATTTTCTACCCTTTACATTTCTGGGATTACAGCAGAGCTCTCTGTGGTTAGTGACAGCACTGCTTAGATACTCTCTGCCATGTTCTGCACCTTCTCTAAAGTACAGTAAGGCTCTTGACCAGTGATTTCCACAAAAATGGGGGGAGGAATGGAGTAAAGGTAACTTTTCATCTGGATCAGTTCCCTGCGCTGCTAGCCAATGGTTATTTAGGCACAATAAGCGTAAAAGGAATGATTAGTGAAGGGGGAGTTTAGAAAATACTTAAATATTACTCAGAAAAAAAAAAAAAGCTTGTGTACTTAACGACATAGATTTAAAAAGTCTTACAGGTATTCAACCTAAAGTGTGTGCGACTTTGTTGAGTATTTGGTCTGCTCTCCTGCCAGGCAGTGTAGATGCAGTTCCTACAGATGGCCCTGGTTGTAAATAAATGGCTCTCCTCTACTGGGATTTCTATGGAGTAAAGTAATAAAAAAAAATACACGGTAGCTTTAATATACCAGTCTTCTCTGAGGATTTGGCCAGGCGTAAACTGGACAGTTTATTTGCTTGGTATTTCACATGAGGAATAGATTCACTTCCTCGTCTTTATTGTAGACTAATTGTAAAGCTCTTTTTGAACATTTGAGCTCTTTCTCTATAATGGACAAATCCCCACATCTGACTGTAAGTATAGTTTTTTAGCTAATGAGTGGATCTCATATTTTGGAAGTGCTCAATCTGTTGAATTTTTATGTGGAGAATGCAAGAGAAGGAAACCCCAGGCTTGCCTCTGATAAATCCAGAGCTCCTGCTCTGGACTCTCACAATACTATTTCACTTCCTAGTGAGATCTCGTTCTGAGAGGAGCTTTGAGGCTCTTCTGTCTACAGGTGCTGTAGAAATCATGTAGTGTGTAGAAATCACTCCAGAGTGAACCTAGAGCAGTGCGTTATATTGCAACTGCTCCCTGGGAGGGTTTTACAGTTAAAAAACCTACACGCTAGCAAATTGCAGAATCTTGAGAAGTACATATTCTACTGTAGGTAATCATCAAACTTAGAAAACTTGAACTTTTAAAATATTTCAGTGCATTAACTGATAATCTCCAGTTATGGAATTACTTATTATTATTATTATGGTCAGTAATTTGATATTGGATATCATGACCATTTGATATTGGAGGGGTTTGCTGGAGGCTGTCTTCTGGACAGTTGTTGCTCAGCCTGGATAAACTCTAATCTGTTATGTTGGATGAACAACTGTATATGAAGTGGAGCTCCCCATGCAAGTGCAGTTCCTTAGATGTGTCCAAAACAGGGAAGTAGAAAAGTTAAACAAAAGCAACATTTCATTGGAATGTGAGCCATCCTCATCGATCCTGTGCTGCTTCTTGTTACTGTCTTTTTTTCTCTTTCTGTTTTCGTTTTCATTTCCTGAAGATAGATATAAGCATTTTTTCCTCCTGCTGTTCTTCAGCATGTGGAACCAACCTTGTTGTGCAGGTAACATCTGTAAGCTTCATGTCCTGTGTAGGACAGGATTCTGTTTTGTACCACTTCCCTTGAAGTACATGTTTTATCCTCTAGCCATCCTTTTCTCTATTCACAGGGAATCCTCATTACAGCAGTTGTTTGTCAGGATGAAAATAAAAGTTGACTCGTACCCAGTGGGCACATGAACACCAGAGTTGCTGTTTGAACTGGTGCAGTCTCAGTACTGGGGAACCAGTACTTTTGTATTCTGCTCTACAACTGTGTCTGGGTTAGCCATACCTTCAAAACTACTTCAGTGGAGTAAAATTTCTATCTGGCTTTATTCCTGGACTGCAGTGCTTCATGTGATTACTAGAAAGAATTAAGAAATTTATGAAATGCCTCAAAGTTTTCTTTGTCAGACATACATCGATAACATACAGTGCCATCGCAGTGGTCTCCATCCAAGGAAGGAAATATGAGGTTACTCTTTTCTCAAGAAGCAGTCAATATACGAGGGTTGGCTTATCACTCAGTTTCTTACCTTGTGGATAAAAAAGTGCTGAAAATTGTGGTGAGAAATCTTCTCAATTAAGTCATCATACCATATTGGGAAATGTGGTCTCCAACCTTCAGTGATGTCTTACATCTTGTAACATGGCCCCAGTCTTCCGTGGCCTTTCCACACACTCAGCAGATGGCATTGAATATAGTTCAGTCGAGGCCAGCCTCAGAGAGCTCAGCTCAGATAAGTTGGTCCAGGAGACTTCCCTTGCCAAAATGTGTTACGGTGCCTGCTGGACTGGTTTCTGGATAACACCGTCGCTAGATAAAGCCTCTTTTTCTTGCTTTGTGGGAAGGTTTGTTCAAGTAGAAACAATTCCGTGAAATATCTTCATGCCCAAGGAGAGGAGATGAGGTTCCTGTCTTGATGTTTGCATTTTTACAGGGTATGGTTCCTGTTAAAACTCAGTTTCACGTTTGGACAGAGTCCTGGCTCTTTTGAGATTCACACCTATCACTTTTCAACGTTATGTCTGCAAGAGGATGTCCCATTTTCTCTTGACTGCTGTTATGCCTTAAAGTGGTTTGAGTCCCGGTGATGCTCTCTCACTGTTGCATCTTTCAGTGGAATATCTTTAATCATGACCATTACCTTGGCAAACCAGATGGATTGGAGAAATATAGGTGTTTGTGCAGGCACCCTTCATGCAGTTGTTTTTGCAGATGAGTTACAGACCTTATATAGGCCTATATCATAGTCATATCAGAAGAGATACTCAGATGACCTGAAAAACAGTAAAGGAGTAGGAAGTGTGCATTGTCGTTATATAGGAGAAGAAACATAGCAAACAGGACATAGTGTGCATGGAGAGCTGACTACAAAGCCTGAGTTCCATTGCAGCAGCTACGTGCAGTAGGTTCTGGTAATATATTGGAAAGAATTAAGGTATTGCCACCAAAGACAAGTTATTTACCTTAGTATGTGTTAGCATGGAATATAAACTTGGAGTTGCACCATTAACGTTACCCTGAGGATTTTGTGTGTTTTATTGGCATTTTGCATTTTTTGTATTTTGCACTAACTGTAGAACTTGCACTGTGTCAATAACTGAGGTTTCTGACTTGTCTCAGCCCAAGGAGACAGTGGTATCCCGCTGGCGTGCTGACCCGTGGGCCCGCGGATCATATTCCTATGTAGCAGCTGGATCTTCTGGAAATGACTATGATTTGATGGCTCAGCCGATTACTCCAGGGCCGGCCATTCCAGGTGCTCCTCAGGTGAGACATGTCTCAATTCTTTTTAGAAAAACCTCACAACAGGATGATTTTTCTGTGTAATTTGCATACATATCTCAACACAAGTTTAGATAACTTTCATCTTCTGATGAATGATTAGAACCTATAAAATAATTCAGTTCTCCATCCATGAAGTCTTCCTTTCCATGTTGGGTCTCACTTGTTTACAAGAAAAAGAGCGTTTTCATTCAGAAAGTCAATTTGGTAATGCTTGAACAGAGTACATTTATTGTATTTCATACTCCATATTTATGTTGTCTATCATCTTATTTAAGTGAGTTGTAGTGATTTGAAAGAGGGTGAAGGCCAGAGTGAGAGTAACAGTCAAAAGGTCTCTTCCAAGTTGGGAGCAAACACCGTGAAGGCATAATTCATCTGCAGTTTGCTTTTGAGAGGATGAAGTTTTTGAAAGCAATAAAAGCAATAGCCATTCAGAAAGCACTAGCAGAGAAGGACACATGGCTTTGGCTTTATTTTGGTTCTTTTTCTAGTGATACAATAATTAATAAACATAGATATACATGGACAAAATGATTCTCTGCAGAGTATAATATATGAAAGTCTGTTTTTCTCCTTTTTATGATACTTTCAGTAGTGGCTTTGGGTCTCCACTTAAAGAGAAACTGCCAATTTAAGTGAATTGCTGAAGTTTTTGTTCTGTCTAGAATTTGGTGCAACTGTTTCTCTAGCAGTAACAGCAAATTGCGCCCCTCCAAAATGATCCATTGGCTGCTACACCGTATGCATCCTGTTTTAGAATGAAAGCTGGTATTACTAAGAGTGTGCTGGAGTTCATGTCTCTGGATCAGAAACCATCATTCTTCTTAAACATGTTTAACAGTTTGGCTGTAGAGAGAGATAGAACATTCAAATACTTGTTTGGTATATGGCTGGGGACATGAATCTCTCCTGCTTATCTGGCTCTGAAAGTATTGTTTTTCAAGTAGAGCTTTATTGTCTTTGTATCAAAGCAAAGATACTGGCAAATAATTGGAAAATATTTCCTCGTGTTACATCCAGTCGCTACAAAGATGAAGCTCTCCTGTGAAATGAAAGGTGGATGTGAAGATTTTCTTTGTAACTTGTAGGGCAGGTTGAATATTTTTAATATAGATTATTTTATATGCGCCAACTTCATGTTAGTGGAGACTGTGGTGTGACTAGAGGATTTCTAATGTTCTTAATGTATTTGTTCACTGCAGCATCTGAAAGAACATGAAAGCCTTAACGGTGTTGTCTGTTTCCCCCAGCCTATTCCTCGCCTGTTTTTTGCGGGAGAACATACAATTCGCAACTACCCTGCAACTGTTCATGGTGCTTTACTGAGTGGACTGAGAGAAGCCGGTCGAATTGCAGACCAATTTCTTGGGGCCATGTATACTTTGCCTCGCCAGCCTACACCTGGGGTCCCCGCACAACAAGCTGCCAGCATGTAAGAAAAGGAGAAGGTACCAAAAGAGGAGTGACAAGACCACAATGCTGCTGTTGTGGCCCCTTTGGGATGAAGATCTTCACGTAGTCTGTACCAGCCTCTGCTGAAAGGACTTAACCATGAGTTGGTGTAGGACACCTCCACTAGAACAGCCTTACAGAAACGTACCTAACCCTTGGCTTGGCATCCTCTTACAAAATCTATTATGGTGATTTGAAGCGTCACTGTACACATAATCCTTTACTACCAAGCTGGTCAGGGACTTTTTTTGACTGGAGTTACTTTCTGAAAGTCAAGCTTATATCTGGAGGGTTTTTAGTTTGGTTTTTTTTTTTTTCTACCTATACATGTACTTACAATTTGGTAATTGCACAAGGCCCTCTATAAGCTAGTTGCTACGAATAGTAGCTTAGTGTAGAATTTATGTAAACTTCTTTTTTGTTTGGGGTTTTTTTTATTGTTTTGAAAAATAATATTTTTGACCAATTCTAGTCTCATGTGGCATTTGAGAATTTGGTGCAACTGTTTCCCTAGCAGCAACAGCACATCCCACCCCTCCAAAGTGGTCCATTGGCTGCTACACCATACACATCCTGTTTTAGAATGAAAGCTGGTATTACTAAGAGTGTGCTAAGCATACTGTTTTATTAAATACTTTCAACAAAAGAAAGCATCAGAATTGGATATTTGTAAGTTAAAAACTCAGAAAATTACTGGTATTTGTTTATATAGAAACAGCATTGCCTAAACAGCCAGTCAGCTGAAGGACCTAAACTCTTGACCTCTGAACACTGCAGGCAGGCACTTTGTGTACCTGTAGATTTCGTTTCTGCTAGGATGATAAGATGTTGCAGGTGCCATTGTTACTCTTCTAAAAATCACTTTGGTTTGGCTCCTTTTCCAAATATTTCCCTTCTTATTAATTCAGTGCATAGAGCCTTCCTTTCCTTGCACAAAGCAGTCTTACTTAAACATCTAGGTCCTTTTTTCCCCCTCTCCTCCTTTGCTCATTCAGCATTAGGCTTTTCTTGTTTCTTCCCACTTTTCTTATCCTCCTCTTTCTACAGTTTATTTCTATCTCATCTAACCGTGGTCTTTGTTCATGCTGGTTTTTCTGCTTTTCATTTTCTCTGTTCTCTGGCACAGAGATACCTCAGAGCTGCTGTGCTGCAGTTCCTGCCCTGCATTGCCCAGTTTCTTGTGGTTGTCTAATCAGAGGGAAGCAGTGGCTGGGTGAGTATCAGGAACTGCTGCCTTCATTCCAGTTGTGTCCTGTGGAATTGCTGGGATGGAGAGAGGAATTTAGGGGGAAGTACTGTCACCTCAAGACCAGCTGGAGCTTGCAGACCTGGAGAAGGTGGCCTGAGCTCATAGTGATGAGTCATCTTAATGTTGGGGTTTAGCTCTGCCCAGCCACATAGTGAAGCTTGCATTGTTTGTCCAGGAGCAGGATGGTCTCACACTCTTTGCAGCACTACCAGTGCCTGATATTCCTCAAGCAGGTACTCCCCCAGCAGTTAGCAGCTCTTGCCCTGCTGCTTCTCTCTTCGCAGGAGTGCCTTCTGCTGTGCCTCAGGTGGTGGCTCTGAGTCCAGACTAACCATGTGTGTGTTTAGGAGCATCCTGCTCTCTGCTCCCTCTGCCAGGGTCTGTTAGATGGACCTTTGGTCTGACCCATAACAGCTGCTCCTATTTAAGTGCTGCCTGTGCAGTCTCCCTACCACTGACCTACTGAGGAGGAGGCGGCACTGGAACTCAATGGGTCCCTCTTGATCTCGACATCCTTCCTCGTGGTGTAGCCATTCTTCCCCTTGCTGCTGTTTGTTTGCCATAACTTCCCATGAGGGATTGCCTGAGCTTGTAGCATGTCTTTCCACCTATTCTCAGGGACTTGCCACTTCTCACTCTACTCCATGGGTAGATGAATTGTGTTTCTGACAACAAAACTGATTGGTGCCCATTTTGGAAAGAAAAGTGTTCTTCTATAGTTGAACCTCTCTTTCTGTACTGAAGATGATGGACCACAGTAATCTGCCCTGGGGTTCTGAATCCTGAGTGAATCTCTGCACTCTCCGGTCAGATTGTGAGTTTTGGATGGGGCAATTTACATTTCTCGGTTCTCCAGATGTCTGTGTTTTTGTCAAGTGCTAGAGTCTACTTTGCAATAAACTACTGTTAGCTCAGGGTCTTTGTGTTCAGTCTTTGTATGGAACTGAGAATATTTGCGGTGGTCTTGCCTGTAGTGGAAATTAATTGCAAAGCATGGGTTCTCCCCGTTTTGTTATCTTAGTAATTGACAGGATCATAAACCGAGAGGAACTGCTTCACTGGGGTGCTTCAGTTTCTGTTTTTATTATGAATCTTTTCACCTGACTGTGTCTCTTGATAGATTTCTAAAAACGTTCAACTGAGGGTCCTATGGTCAACGAGGTGCTCAGAGTTCATCTTGTAGTCTTTAAGCCATGAAGTGGATTCATAAAGTGAAGTGACTAAACTTAATGTATTTGTATAATGTTTACCAAAAGAGAATTAGATGCCATGGCTGGTTTCTTTTCAAGTGTGCTGCTTTTATGAATTATTCTTTGCAATTTCCAATGTATCTAATTTCTGAAGGTGTAATTTTTTGTTCATTTGGAAGGAATATTGAAACTTACAGGAAATGCTTACACTGGCATTCTTCCCCAAAGCACACAGATATTACAGCACTATTGGCCTGCTTCCAGACCTTATGCTCTGGGTGTCACCAGGATCAGCTGGATAAATATCCAAAAAACCCACAAGTCATCACCTTTAGAAGGTCAGTGGAGAGTGAAAGCATCCCTTTAATTACCTGTGCATATCAACTCATGCAGTGAATCTTACCCAAAGAACACACTGTCTTAAAATTAATTTTTTCCAGCTTTGCTGATTTGTCTACTAAAAGCTGTTGTTCCTCTACAAGCTCCGTTGTCTTGTTAATAGCAAAGCTCCTGCAGAGCTTGTGGAGCCTCTCCATTCCTTCCAGGTGCTAATAGGCATCAAGTGAGCGTGGTGTTTAGGAATTCCCTGGAAAACCTCAGTCAGAGAGGGCTGAGAAATGCAATAAAATACCCCATGCGAGTATTCACATCAGGTATGCAGCCCAGGCTTCCCAGTCCTGCTTCTGTCTGTCATCACATTCCTACATATGCACATGGACACAGGGCAGAGTAGCTGACCAGATTCTCTGATGGTTCTTCCCCATTTCCAGCCAACTGAAGACACTGGTGATGTGGTATTGGGAGCCTTTTGCTCCTATGAAGTGTGACCGTGCTTCAGAGAAATCAAACCAGACACATATTCACTGTAGCTGTAGTTTCGACCTTGCCATGTCTTGCCCAACGAAAGCAGTAAGGAAATCTGCCATCCAGACTGGCCTTGCTTCAGTGATACCATCAATGGGCCTGTTCTTGCACTGATACATTCAGAATAATTTTTGTAGTTTCTCCTGCGAATATTGTCAGGTTGGGTACGTGCTTCATAAAATAACAGGCAGAAAAACAGGGCGATTTGTTCACAAGCATCCAGAAGTGCTGTTGAGCTGAAGAAATCACTTGGCATGTTCATGCTATACCAAAGTATTAGAGGTGGACTCAGCTGCACAAGTGCGTGCAACCTTCAGAGCGCTGCCAAATAACAGATGTGCAGACATTTCATAGAAGATTCTGCAGAAAGAATTATGATAATGTTTGAAATACCGACTTAGGGTGAGCTCTATCTCTGCACTAGTTATCTAGACTCTCTTCAGCCACACTTCTCTAGAGAAACTCGTTATGTCCCTGTGTCTAAATAGTTTCAGGACTTTTAAGTCTGTTAATTAGGCCTTCGAGTTCTGGTAATGCAGGACCTACTTCCAAATCTTTCTTACTAGTGTGGGGCCAAATGTGCTAGACAAACCTCAGGAATTGTTAGTGCAGTTCATACACCATCAACTTAAGGACCTTCTGCAGATGGTTTCATGCCTTCAGAAGCTCCTGAAGCTCCACAAACCTTGTTTGTGGAGAGGTCCTAGGTCCGTGTCCCTTTGCAGAGGCTGTCTGGATAATCACTTACTTATTTATACTGCGGTACCTGAGTGCAGTCCCTGCTGTAAGCACCTCTGTGATCCCTCGTAGCGCTGATGGTGTGTCCATCCTTCCACACAGCTTCTGCAGCATTTTCTTCATACCTGCACCAAATGCTGCTCCTCTGCTTAAGCATCTGGTAAATTAGTGTAAATTTTGCAAATGATGAAATTACCAGTTGCTTCGTTTCCAAGCTGCCCCTGGGTAGCTGCAATTCTGTTTAACTGAGTTTGAGGTTACCCAAAGCTCGAACAGACATGTGGACCACCTGAAAATGAAAATTATTTACCTAGGTGCTGTATGACGTATGCACTCCACATACTCAATACTTACCCTTCTTCATCCTCATAGTCCCACATACCTTATTTTTTTCCCAGATTTTTTGTTAGCCTTTTGTGCTCATGGCTTAAAACATGGGTTCAAGTCTCTGCCATGATCCACTGTTACAGGACAGAAATGTCGCCAATCTCAAGTTACCGGGCAGAGTCAGGACTGATGGTTGGCCAACACACTCCTGTCCTTAGTAACTTTTCCTCGCTCACAGAATCACACCGTCACGAATAACACATGAAGCTGGTCAAACTGCTCAATTTGAATGCTTTTTCCTGATTCACTGAGGATACTTCAACTTGGTGGTCTCAGGTAAGCATGAAAAAATATTATTGCGACTAGCACTGTGTGTATCAGACTACTGAATTCTTGCTCAGCACCAGAAGACAACTTTTTCTGAAGCTGTCAATGATAGAGGGATGTAATTTAGGATTGAGTGTGACTGGAGTACTCTTGTGTACTCTACCTTCATTAAGCCTTATGCCCTACCTAATGTTTCGTGTGTGCCCCTTAGCACAGAGGGGCCACGATCTCGCCATCTCCTCAGTACTCAGTACGCTCCTGCTCTGCTCCAGTGTGCAGCTTGGGCCAGCGCAAGACAGGACATAATTTTTTTTGAGTGGATAAGGATTTAGGACATCGTTTACCTAGGTTTCAGGGTATTCTGGCAGGTACGATCCACCCACCATTTCCTTGTAGTTGAAGTGTGAAGAGTTTGGGCACTGTGCCTGTTTTCAGAAGCAGTTGAGATGATGCAGCTTTGGATGAAAACAAGATTCCCATTTATTGGTAACTCATCCTAGTTCTGAAGGCAGCTGGTTCCTTTGAGGAGACGGGATAGCCAAGCTGCTCCTAAAGGGAGGTCCTGGAATCTGGCCTGGGATGGGAAGGGCTGCAGCTGGTAGGATCTTGGTGGGCACCTGGAAAAACCCAGAACACTGAGCTGGTGGAAATGTTTAAAGCAGGAAACAGTAGGGAATGATCTTGTAGCCTTCATCTCCCTCCAGCTGTCAGGTTCTACTTGTTTTGATTTTTTTCTTTACCCTGTAGGATCCCAGCTTTGTTGAATGCTCCACAGAAGCATCCTGGGTGGGAGCTTGAAGTTAATGGCTTCAACTTCATGGCTAATTCACACCTAGTTCTGCCATTAGTAGGAGAATGTTGCTTTATTCTCCACAGCACCATAACTGGGGTGATTAACCCCAAGTGTGCAGAGGTGTTGCCCACAGGGCACCAGAGACGTGAGGGCATCCCTGGGCCCCAGCCTGGGGCAGTAAGAGTTAATGTCAAATCTGGTCACTGACAGCAAGCATTTGGGCTTCTGTGCAGAACATGGTGGATTTTAAAGATGATACGGAGAGTCCTGGGTGCCTGAGTCAGGGTGTGTTGCTTAGGAAGAAGGAAGGTCTGGAAGGTGTTTGCTGACCCAGGGGAGATGTTTGCCTTTGTATTTGTGGTGTAAGGAGGCAATGAGGTTATGGCCTGTAAACAGGAGCCACATGGTGCCTCTTGGTCTTGAAGCCCTGGGAGAGGCTTGGGACTGAGCTAATGCAGATGAGTCCAGGGAGGCCTTGGACCAAGTCAGGCTGTGCTCGCAATGGCAAAGCCTCAGCCCCTGCGTGTTATTTCCTCCTGACCTGGCTGCATTCTCACATGCGCCATGACTGCTTCAGCACGTGGGTCCCCCTGCTTCTCCCCCCTTGCTTTACCCTGGTCTTCTGAGGCCTAACAGATGTTGGCTTGAATTCTCAGCAAGATGATGAGAATGAATGGAGACCTTCCCTTTTGGTGTCTTAGGTCACCAAGTGATACAAAGTACAACTCTTTTTATCTGGTGGTGTTTTTGAAGAGAAACAGCTGTGGCTGCTGTGCCTGACTTCATGCCATCTCTGCGCTTGGTTGGTGTGTAACAGAGATGTCTTTGGGGACTAAAGGGTCTGCATACCCTTAAACCTTGTTTCCATAACCTGATAACAGCTACGTAGAATTCCGGTTCAAGTTGAGTGCAGAGAACTTGAAAACAATTGTGTATGTCCATTGTGCAAATGCCAAAAGCAAGGAAGTCTGGGTTTCAGATGCCTTCAATTAAAAAGCGTGTTAATAAAGATATTACAAGGATAAGCACACTGGGAAGCTGATGTTCCAGACAGGTGGGAACATGAGTCAGGCAGTGTGCCCTGTGCCAGCTGACGTGGGACTGGCTCCAGAGTCTAGTGGGTGTTCCCTACCTGGCTACAAGGGTGGTGACATTAGGACGGTTGTTCAGGTTGGAGTGGTGGTAACGCTGGTGAGATCCCTTTGCAGGGTCAGGAAAGGCATTTAAGGGGAGCCATGGGCTGCCTCTGTAGCTTGGGTAAATAACTGCTTCGGGGGGGGGGGTGACGCCAGCGTTAAAATGTGAAATACAACTCTTTGAGTGACAGATCAGGAACCCACGAGAGGAAAAGCAATGCTTGGTCTGAAAGTGGAGCGTGGCTGTTTTCAACTTGATTTGCCATGTGTGTATGCACTGTCCATGCCTTAACTGCAGGCCAGGGATGGATGGATGGATGGGACCTGCCTGGGTCAAGGCAAAAAACTAAGCACAAGGTAGTGAGAGAGCACCAACGTGCTGTGCTGCAGAATGGATCTGCCTTGGCACTTGCATGGGGCATCAGTACCACTGAGTAACGGATACTGTGCAGGGACTCAGCCACAGCTACAAACACCACATCACAAACATATTAAAAAGAGAAGAGATTTTATTGGTTATATACTGTAGAGCTGACAATGTTTGAGTCAGGAAAGACATGCAGATAAAGTGTGTGTTTACGTTTGGCATGCAGACTAAGAGCACTGTGTAACTGGAACGTGGTGAGCACCATCTGTATCCACTGCATAGGCAGCCTAGGGTGGCTCTACTGAGCATGCTGAGACAGGGAGAGTTCCGAGAGGGTGAAACAATGCTGATAGCTCTATTGGAGATAAAAGTTTGTTTCAGGGAAACAGGCAGTACTGTAACCCTGGAAAATTTGCTTAACTTGGATGAGTCTGTGATTATGAAAAGATTTCTTGCATTAGTTGTCTTCTAACTAAGCTGCCCCAGCCCAAATATATGTCTGCAAATACAAAAAAATAGATTTTTTTCTCTTAAAAATACATTCCATGCAGCCTGGAGTGCTGCTTCCCCAAGGCAGGAGTCTGCATTGCGTGCTGGGCAGCTGAGGAAGGCGATCCTTTGGGTCCTCAGGTTACTGACCATCAGAGGCATCTGCAGACAATGGCTTCATGTTTCATCACCTGCAGAGTGGTCTCCTGGAGACTGACCTTGGAGCAGCACTTTGACCACTCCAGTGATGTGCAAGGGTGGCAGAGATGAGGTCTACTATAGTAGTGATGACACCAATGTGACTATTGCTTCAATCTGTAGCTAGGAAATTGCTCATGTCAAGTGTCTCTTGAAGCACCAAGGTGCACCACCCTGCCCTGTGCTTCCTGCTTTTTTCCTTTCCTGGAGGAAGGTCTGCAGGAGGACTGTGGGTCTTCCCTCCTGTGTCCACCAAGCTGCAGGCTGACAACGCACAGCGCCAGTGCTTGCGCTGCCAACCCCTGTGCTGGTGGAGCAGCTGGAGAGGCGTTGCTCTGCTTGCTGCAGTGGTGTTTCTGGACGCGAAGCCACGCAGCGAAGCAGCTCAGGCTGGTGCCAGTCATTCTGGGGAAAGCCACTGGCAGCTCTCCAACAGGGACCAGTGTCTCCATTTCCTTGGGAGAAGTAAGCACTGACACTTCCTCTGTACAGCAAATACATTTACAGCTTTGGAATTACCCGAGTGCTTGATGTGCAGCCTTGTGGCATCATCAAGCCTGCTGAAAAGCCTGTTATATTTATATGCTAAAATTACAAATACTTCTTCAGTGATGGCAATATTTACACATATACTCTATTTTACAGCTGTTCAAAAAAAGTGTGCAATTTGAGTAAAACACATTGTGTTTTCTGAAGTCATTGCTTTAAGTTTCATAATACAATCAGCTCGTATTGCACTCATGATTAGAGGGCATGGCCCCTTTCAATTTTAAGGAGGGTTTAATCTCAGTTTGGTAAAAACAACCCAGTGTACAGTTACTGAGTGACATCTGTGTTCATTATTTACAAGCAGTGAGTCTAGAGCAAGAGTTGAAGGTATGTGCTGTAAAATATTGAAAAAAGGACTGAGGCAACTGGAGAAGGGAGAGGCAGCTGGAGAAAGGAGAGACATCACCTGTGAGATACACCTGAGAGCAGACAGTGCCGAAGAACTGCGTTGCTGGGTCAGTAGCTGGGGCTCCTGCTGCCTGCAGTGAGTCAGCCGAGCAGCAGGGTGAAGCCTTCTGGTTGCCTGTGGCTAAGGAAAAGCCTGGTCCTGGCTGACAGAAGGGAAAAAACCAACAGCTTTTGCTGCTGGTGAATTTTTCCCTTGCATGTCAGACATGGGGTTGCGTTACTGGGATGAGCTGTGGGGTTGACAAGCCGATTGGTAAGCCAGACTTTTGTGGGAAGGTACAGGGAAGCCTGTATTAACCCAGCACGACGTGTCTTAGGGATGCAGAACTTTTCTGTCCAGGACTGAAATTGGTTTCCTTTGGGGGAGCTTTGGAAGCACCATGCTAAGCTCGATCCATGCCAAGAACGTGAGCGGGCCGGTGGATATGCATGGGCACCCAAGTGTCCTGTGGGATATGGCCCACTGTCCTGCAGCAGGACAGGGATCAGCATCACTGGGAGGAAAGCCATACAGTTGCTGCTGAAAGCCATCCTCGTCCTCTTGAGTGCCTGTGTGCTGGCCAGACCCTTGTAAAACTAAGCTAGGAGTTGTGGGCAGCAGCGATGGGAGGGAGGTGCTCATAAAAATCCTGCTTCTCTGCGAGACTGAACTGTGATGCCAAGCAGACCGTGGGCAGCGGTTCTGCCACAGTGACTGGAGCTGGGTTTGTATTGTACAGCCGCAGAGCTGCTCGGCAGCAGGTCTGGGAATCTAAAGGGAAGTAAATAATTGCTGTGTGGTCTGAAGAGGCAGGTACGCAGCAAGACGCCTCCAGCGTGAGAACTGCCAGGTTCAGCAAGTGGGGTGCTGCAGGAGGTGTTCGGGTGGCACATGGGGGAGCAGCCACACTGGCATGGGAGGGACAAGTGCGGCTTCCCAACCAGAAGAGGGAATACACACCTAAGGCAGTGTATTTAGTTTTAAAGGGAAATAATTTTCTTTAAAATGAAAATAAGGGCCAAAGAGTCAGAACGCAGCATCCTGAGGCTGGCAGAGTCTTGCAAGTGAGCCAGCCCTGTGCGAGCCGGGCTGAGATGTGGCACTGCTGGTCAGGCTGCAGTTGGGTTCCTCAGCCCTGGGAAGCCTGCGAGGCGGTGTGGCGAGAGCAGGGAAGCAGATGCTGTTCAAGCCATCAATCTCAGTAATGCCTTTTTTTTGTGTGGTGGTGGTCCTGCCATACAGTTAATCTCTGAGCAAAGCAGGGCTCTCAGAGCAGATACTGCAATTTCACAGGCTTATTAAAAAAGAAAATACATTGTGGTTTCAGATTGCAATGTCTACTAATTTTCAATATTTCCGGATAAACATGGGGCAGGAGGAGGCATTTCAGAATTTCAGTTTCTTTCACTTTTACTTTGGATTTTAAGTTTAAACATATTTTTTTTTGGCCATTATACTTGATATATTTATCTCATTCTCTACTAGCACTGCCCTGTCATTAAATGGTAAGAGATAACAATTAATATAATTTATTTTAATATAATTTAATTTTACAGTTATTAGAGATGCCACTTAGTACTAATTTAAAAGCATTATCTTTTTGTTGTGTTATGCATTTGACACTTATACATGTCATAAAATATAAAAGAATAAATGAAGGATTAAAAAGATAGACTTGGGAAACCATCTAAAAACTGCAAAAGGACTTTTTTCCAAAATAATTTTTCCCTTCCTCCAAACAATTTTTATTACCAAAAAAAAAGTGACTGAAACACTTTCCTTTTATATAAATGTTTCCATAGATATTTTCCAACCAGCTCTGTTTTTTTGATTCATTTGCCTCTCAGAATTGAGGCATATAATTCCAAGGGAGAGGGAGGAGATAGGGCACGTGGATGTGCACATATGGATACTCACACGTGCACTGTGGTAGCTGCTTGTCTGGAAGGTGCAATGTGGGAGTGAGTGGGGGTTGCAACTCAGACATGGCAGCTGCTGGGTCGTAGCACCTCCAAACCAGGGAAGGGACCGTTTTCCTTCTGCAGCACTGTCCTTGTCCCTCCACAGAGAGGGGCGCCTGTTTCCGACAGGCAGAAGAAAGCCCTGGCGGTAGCTCAGTGGTGTTTGTGGACAGGACAAGAAAAGCGTGGGCCAGCCCCGCAGCTGTAGTACGTGGATGGGGGTGTATGGGAAGGGCTGGCAGAGCTCCGGCCACAGGAGCCACATGCAATCACCGTGCCCAGAGCAGATGCTGCTCCAACACCTGAGCACCTCATGTAGCTGCAGGGGTGGTGTCTTCCCTGACAGTGATGCCATCTGCACTCGGTGGCCTGTCGGCCCTGAAAGGGTAACGTACCTCTGCCTCTGAAGCAGTCTCTGACCAAACCTGGGTCCCAAGTGTGGTGGGTGGGGTGATTCTAAAGAGGGGCATAGACCTAGGCTGCCTAGGTAGCCATACTGGAACTCAGCTTAGGGTCTAATTCTGCTGTCTTGACCGTGTTTTTGGAAGGAACAAGGATATTCTACTTGTCTGCAAGGAAAAGCACTTGTTTCTTTTTCCCTTAGAGCTCAACTGCTGAGAACAAGCAGCAGAGTTGTTGCCTACAGAGTGTGATCGACATAAAAGCTTCAGGTAAAAAAGCACCTCAGTCCAAGTCAGAAGGAAGGTTCACTGCTGAGTGAACTGCTGTTGGTTTGGCTCAGAGGATGACTTCGTGGTGCGAGATCTCAGCTGGTGATGAGCAGGTCAAGAAAAGCTTGTTGCAGAGACTGACAGCAATAGGGAAGAAACTGCTTTAAACATTTTCTGCTCTTTCCCTCTTAATGTGTAAAGCAACCAGTGGGGAATGGTTTCCTCCTGCCAAGACATGGGGGGTGCTGGAAACACACATTCTGAGGTGACCATAATCCAAGCCAACAAGAGTGTATTAAGAGAACGCAAACTCTCAGGAACTGAAAGCTTTCAGTTCTGGAGCCGTGTAGGGCTGGTGGACTGTAGTCACAGGTGGGATTTTTTCTAAATGCAAGTGATTACCAAGAAGTTCTCTCTGGTCCAGGGAGTACCATCGTTCAAAGTGGCTATGCAGTCACTGGTTCCATATGGAGACAGATCTGCCATCCTATGAAGGAGATTAATTTTGCAGGTACAGAGATGAGAAGTGGGAGTCCCCTGAGCAAAGTCTCTGCAGCTGCCTCTTCAGCAATGAAGAAAAAGAATTCACTGGTAAAGCTCCTGTACCTTGAAAATCACATTAGAAAACTGGTTTCAGGCTAACTGAAGCCTCTGGAGAAGCTACCAACAGGTGTGATGCCCATGAGCTAGGTACTGTCCTCCACTGTGCAGCGTGTCCATTGAGTGGAAGGTAATACAACTCATCTCCGAGATGTTGTCCGGCAGGCACGGGAATCACCCTGTAAATGACAACCCCCCAGCATCACAGACTGGCCAGGACCTACAGTTGCCTCTGGCAGCATTTTTGCTCTCGTGAATAGTATCATGATTGCCCCCTAGGCAGCCATCCAAAGCCCATCAGGATCTCTGCCTGATGGTGGGGCCGAGAAGTGGGGTGGCAGGATCAGTTTGGAAGATAAAAGCTCTATCAGCGTTGACAGTGGAGTAAGCCCAAAGCAGAATGACCCAGCCCTGCCCCACACAGGCACAGCCTATTATCATTTTTTTTTATGCTGTAGCATACCCAGCACCTACTTCCACACCCAGCACGTGGAGCTGGCAAGTGAGATGCGCAACACCTGACAGCACAGAGGAGACGGACCTGATCTAATGTGCTAATCTCCATGTGCAAGGTGTTCCTGCTCCTGTTACAGTCAGTGGAGGTCTGGGCAAGACAGCAGATCCTGACTTTACCCAAGTTTTTATTTGCTGTTGACCCAGTATGTGCAGGCAAAGGAAGCCCAGCCCAGCGTGACGTACAAAAGTCTCTATCTGGCCAGATGAATGTCACTGTGGATGACACCTCTCGGTGACCACACAGAGCATTGCTGTGGAGTCCCCTTCTCCTCAGGTACCAACAGGGACAGTGTGAGTTCACTGCTCTCTACTGCAAACTTCAACTATCACTAAATAAATGCCAGTCTGCAAAGCTCAGCTGGGACCGTGTTCCTCTGGACTCTTTAATTTTGTGCAACTTCACTGACAGGTATGACTATGTAGGACGCTCAGCTGCCTCACTGCATCCTGCTGCTCTCAGACTCAGCAACTCCTGTGCACATCCAGTAAGATACATTGATGGCAGGGTTGAGGTCTTATTTCCTCCTGTGGGTGATCCATAAATGAAAAGATGCACTTTGCTCTGGGCAGTTGCACAGGCAAAGAGAGAATGCCAGAAATCCTTTGTAAGGACATAAGCATAGCTGTGCACTGAAGAATTAAAGGCTGCCTGGACCCCTCTGAAGGAAGCCACCTGTGAGGAGGCTGGAATACATGTTTTTTTATATTTCAGCCAAAAGGTCATGGCCATTATAATGTGGGCCATTTTCCACTTTTTTACGTGTCCAGAAAGATGTGTTTTAGGAGGCAGAGCAGCAGGTATGTAGCAGCAGACAAGCACCCTAGTAGTACAGCAGCCAGCTGAAGCAGAAAAGTCAGGGGCTCTGATTTTGTCTGATTTCTTTCCATTGCCGATTGTCCAATGTGTGCCAGGGAATGACTAGATGCAGTGCCACTTACCCCCCCGAGAAAATTTTTAGCCATAAAGCTAGCTGAAACAAGTTTAGAACAGAAAAATAAGGTAGTATGTTTTACCAGTATAGGCAATAAGTAGAATAATTTACCAAGGCAATACAATAGACGCTTTAGCTCTGGGGAGTGCTAATTTAAGACTGGATTTCTCCTAAAAAGTTTACATTCATTTGGACAAGTTCTCTGAGTTATGTTACTGGGAGGTCAGTTCAGATATTAGCTTCTTGCCTTGTAACTCTCTTTTTTGCATGGGCCTTGAACTCACATACCTGCTCCTCTGCTTGGAGAGCCAGTGGAGCGTGCAGGTTGGTTTCGGGGTCTTGCAGCTCCGTCTTAGTGGCTGGTCTTTTCCCTGGTGCGTCAACCTGGGAGAGGTACTCAGAAGAGCCGTATTGTTTTCTTCTGGAACTAGGCACAAAATCTTTGCTTTCGTCCTGTGCAAAGGAAAATAAAGAGCGTTGGGACTCAGGGACTGTGAAGGAGTCTGGAATAGGGCTGGGTTTTTGGTCCTGGCTTTGCAGTGCAAGGTGTTCTGCATGCAGGCCAGCTCTGGCATGTCCTCACTTACGGCAATTTCATACAGACTTTTTTTTAAAAAAAAAAAAAAAAAAAAGTCCAGTAATTTTAACTCATGTTATGGGTGTGGAGTCTTTTGCTCAACTGAGTGACCCGTGCACAAATCTGTGCTCAGCCTGCATGGCTTGCTGGCCCAAAGTGCTTGTATCCACAAGGGATTAATGGCAGCAGAAAATCCCACAGTTCAGTGACTGAAGCAGTTTCTTAAAAACATTAACTCTGAGTTTTAACAACCGTAGAGAGGGGGTGCCAGCAACCAAATCTCCCATTTTCTTGGCAATGAGGATGTGATATGTCCTACACTGGTTTCCTGCTACGGGCATCTAAATGGCACTTTAAACTCACTAATGTTTTCTTGAGTGTCTGCAGAGACATTTATGGGATCATACCCTGGGATCCAGATGCCTACAATCTGCCTTAGGGCTGGTTGGAGCACCTGTGTCTTTTACTAAGGCTGCACCCTGCTGTGAGTCATGGGGTGAGGAGTTCCTGTCACCCTCCAGCTCCCCGGAGTGCTTTTGCTGTCACTGGCTGGAAAACCTCCACCACACTGTAAGCACCATCACATACATAAACACCAGAAACAAAACAAATAATTACAGTGTTGAACTTACAACTGCAGTAACACCATCAGCTCCTGAGCAAAACACAACAGCTGCACGGCACTACTGAAGGCTTTATCAGCTCCGCTCGCTTCGAGGATGGCATCGTGCTTGCTGAAACATGCAGTGCGCAGCCCTGTGAAGGGGCTGGCAAGCACTAGTGGAACAAATTTGGTCCTTGCCCTGTGGCAAAAGGGAGAGCAGGGAAGGTAGAGGCAGCAGCCCCTAAGTCTGGCAGAAAAGCATCTCTGAGATGGACACAAGGCTTTGATGGGCTCTCAGAAAGAAGCTGTGACATCCAGTGGGTCTGGATGGGCAGACATCTGCCCTGAGCTGGCCTTACTGTGGATGACATCCAGCAAACACTGGACCTGACCTTTCCCTACAACAGAAGACATGAGCAGCAGCAGCACCTCGATGAACAGGCACAACACATGGACGGGTCCCACTGGGACCTTCAACCAACCATGGGCCAGAGGTAAACCGTGGTGGACAAGGCTGCTCATAAAAGTGAGGTGATAGCTTTAATTTAATGAACAGATCTCTATTTCTGATGCAGTAGTTGTCTTTAGAGATGAGGTCACTGGGTAAGCATATAGGTGCTCCTTCCCCTGTGCATCTGACAGTGTCAGTCCCATCTCTGCTCTCAGGCTGCATGCATTTATGACTAACAACCCAGATACACTGGTCTCAAAGAATTTCGCAGGTGAAGAGCTGAGCCAAGGCCATAAGGCTGGCTACACACCATGTGTCGATGATACAGACCAGTACCTCCTGGTACCACACCAGAGCCAGGTCCATGTGGAGCTCAGCATGCTCCATGGCACCATAGGAGGTGATGGGACCCCAAAAGACAATCAGCTGGTTACTGACAAGCACCGAAGCTGCTCGGAACAGCCTGTGACCCTCAGGATTTGCACAAAACAAAACAGAACCCTTGGACAAAGTTACTGAGGTCCAGGGAAAGACGTGGTGTGCCTGGCTGCTTAAGTAGAAGCTTACGTGGTGAAATGGTGACAGCGGATGCACTTTCTATTAAACCCTAAGCAAGGAGTGAGAGGCAGCTCATCCCTGGATGCTGTCAGTGAGACTTTCCACAACACCCACCCACCATAAGAAGGTACACATAGCTTCACTTGAAGAAAAGCCTACCTTTAGGTTTTTACCTAATTTATGCAGCACATAGCCCAGCTCCAGTCATATTCACATCACAGCCACAAGACAAACAAATTAAGCATTCATCATGCTTTGCTGCCTGCTTATTTGCTCGCTGCCTGCCAGTGCCTTTGGACTAATTCAGGCATTGCAAATTTTCAGCAGTCGAACTTCACACCAGAGAAATACCAACTTCATTATCTGAAACACAAAGTTCAATGGAATGACTGCTTGAGATCTTGCATCTTCTCAGGTCTTTTATGGAAGCCTGACGAAGGCTGCGCACTAGAGGGAGCTGGTCCTGAGGCTGCAGCATCCATCCATCAGCACTCTCCCAAAGCAGCGTTTCAAAGAGCTGCTGCTTCTGTAGCACAGGCATTGCTAAGAGCTGCCAGTACCACCGGTGGCTTTGTTAAAATGGAAGGCTGAAATTACACCTTGTGCCTTGGCATCTCCTTGCAAGAATTATTTCCAGGTGCTCAGTTTGGGTTTGTCCTGAGGGACAGGATAACAGGCTGAGCCTCCACCTTGCAAACAGCACATCATGATTCAGCTCATGAGTATTTCATGGAGGAGGAAGATGTGTACTGGCAAAACTAGCACAGACCTTGTGTTTCCCAAATAGGATTCTTAAGGCAATCTCAGCTTTGGACAGTGGAGCTATGAAGAGGTGCCAGTGATGCTTTCACAGGAAAGCTGAATGTGCAAAGTTAGCACAGATCAGTGCCAAGCCTTCTGCTAGAAAAATAACTACATCTTTAACTGAAACAAAAACCCCAGCAGAAACAGACTGCTTGTGATATGACACCTATAATAAGCTCTAAGACACCCTTCAAAGGCAGATACTCTGAGGTTTTTTTTTTTCCAAGGGCATATGCAATAATTTGAGCTGCCCAGATACATGAAGTTTGGTATATCTGTGTATCTGCAGTCTTTCAGGGTAACTTGATGTTCCTCCTTTAGCTCCTTGAAGCTAAAAATATACTTACTTTATGACCAAGAACTCAGATTTGTGACTATGTGGTGTCAGGATGATGTTGTTTTAAAGTATGATGCAGAGAGATACCTAACTTAATGCTCAATGCCATGTGAACTAACCACGCGACTGCTTTCCTGACTACTTGTCACTGCAGATGCGGGCAAGGCTGGAAGCCAGGTAATTCATCAGGGATAGCCAGGAAGATCATGCAGAGATCAGGCCATGCTGTCGGGGCTTCAGCAGCTGTTGCAGGCACACCTAGCAAATTTGTTCTGATAGTGACCTTGAGACCACCTGCAGAATGTACTGCAGAACTACACTCAGCCCTGGGTGCACTCCTAGGGGGAAGATGGGAAAGAAAATCTAAGTGCCCATTCTTTAGGGATCCATGAGCCCAGCTGCAAGTGGAGCCCTCTGCAGCTGTGAGACTCCAGGTTGTGGGTGCTGTGAATTTGAACTCCTGGGATAAAGGCAGGCCCAGTGATGGACATAAGTTTCCAAGCACATAGGTTGCTGCTATGCAAAAAGAATAACCTCAGTCATGTCAGTTCTGCTGGATTCATGAAAGAGAAGTACAGACTGCCTGTGACCCAGGAGTGACCCTTGACGGGAGATGATCTTGACTTGGAACTTCCCACCCTACAGGTGAGACAGAAGCACACATCCCCTTGTCCCCATGATTTCCATCACCTGCTTTAAGCACAGTGTCTGGGTGATGCTATTCCTAAGCATCCCTTTCAATACAGGGAATTTGGGTTGCTCACTGGTGCTGATCAATGGCAGACACCATGCCTTAGGTCCATGATGTATTCGTAGTGTCCAAATGTAGCTGGAAGGCCAACCGGCGCTTTGTGACACCAGGCAATAGACTCTGCAAAGCAAAGCAACCGTGCAAATTCTTCTGTGCTTCTCCTTGCCAGAGAAGCAGAAGAGAAGTTTTGCAAATGTAAAACTCCTTTCGTATCTTCGTGACTTCATCTTTGTCAATAAGAGAGCCATTTGGTTATGAATCTGTCCCCTCTACCACAAGGCCTGTCAGATTACTCAGCTGGCTCCTCCTGAAGACTGGCAATGGCAGCAGCTGTGTAGAGCAGCATTAACTACATAGCAGAGGCAGGAGCAGCAGCAGGAAGCACAATGTGGTTTAATGGACCAGAGGGGCACTTGGTGCCAGTCAGCTTGCTTGAAATACACTGGAGCCTGCAGCTCCGGTGGCAAGTAGAGCTCAAGTCTGTGTGTGTCAGCCCTGGTTTGAGAGACTCCCCCCACTGGTACCAAAGAACAGGAAAAGAGCACAGCCATCCCTGTGGCTCTTGCTTCTTTTCAGGTGGCATATTGACACAGACCAAAAACAGAGCAGCCCTGTGTAACCAGCCACCATTCATCCGTTTAGGAGATGCCCAGGAAGCACTTCCAGTCCAGCTCTGAGCTTCACATGGTGAAACCATGCAGCTCACCAAAAGCAGCTATATCTCTATAGCTGCTGTTAGAGCTACAGCTCTATCTGAGGCACAACCCTCAGATTTGAATAAATCTGCTCATTTTCATCATTTTTTCATTACTGCAAATTGACAGTGCCATCCAAAGCCACTCTGAAAAGCACACCATGTCCTACATAAGCTGCGACTATGCCTTCTCTGATCTTGGCAAGACCAAATGCTACTATATAGGTATTCATATGGGATTACAAGACCCAAGCAGATGGATCTAATTTCAAGACGTCTAAATTGAGTACTTCACATATGAGATGCTCCTCTGAAGACAGCAGGAGCTGGGAGAAGGCAGCTGTGGCAGTGTGCTCTCCCCCTTTCCCCTCCTCCCCAAGCTCCTGCTCAAGCCATAACCATCAGTGAGAGTGTGATGAGTTGCACCTGCACTTTGGAGGGTGGCTTGCAATGCAGCCAAAACACTGTCTGAAGTGGGGACCTAGACACTTCATTCCCATGGGAATATGACTATAGGTCAATTATCTCACTCTAGAAATAGTGGACAGCCCAAGAGCCCTTGGAGCTCTCCTGGAAGTCAGCGGCTACATGCCAGGATCTCCCCTTGAGTGGGGGACACTTGCTTAAGGTTCTACTCCTCCAGGCTGAGTGATTCCTTGCCACAACAGCTTCTCGGTAAGTGACTAATAGCATGCTAAACTTTGGTATCTTAGCGAAGTGATATAAAGGATTGGTTGTGCACATATAATCCTTCAGATATGAAGAGCTGACCAAGTCTGGGACAAGGATTGGATCCAGCCGCACCCGGACTCCTCTCTGGAAAGACATTTAGAAAGCCAGGGGGTCCTTTCTGAACCTCGTGACCCAACGGGAGGGTCTCCCTGACAGCTTGTCTGACCCTGTCCTCTATGCAGTAATTAATCAAGTGTCCCTTGCCATCGAACCTTGTAAAACACTGTCATGTTCACTACTAACTTTGTTAAGTCACTGTTTTGTATTAATAAATATTTCACTACTTCTCTCTTACGAGTGAAGTTTATCACTCTGCCCACGACAGCAGCACTTCAGAAAATAAACTAAGAATTTCAAATCAGGCACCCTACAACTAACAGGCAACTGAAAGACAAATGTGTTTAACATAGGATACTTACAGGCAGTGTGGTCCGGTGCCAAGCAGAAGCTGCTGTAGCATCACTTGCATAGCTCCTGCGTGTTAGCAGTTCAGACGCACTTAAGTTACTTTTGGTCCTTCGGGACCCCAGTTCAGGGGCACTCCAGGAATTAGTTGTGGCACTGGTCCTTGCTGAGGTCTGCTCCAGGGAGTTTGTTCTCCTACTGTTCCCTTCCATTTCTGAGAGGTCCGCTGAAGACCTACATGTATTTGTAGTACTGGAAGCTGCACTTTTCTCCACTTTGGTTTGAGAGTCCTCCAGGGAATGTAAGCCTTGTCTTGTTCTCCAGGAACTTCTCACAGTGACATGTTTTGTTTCGGAAGAAGCTGCATCTGAAGAGCCATGGCTCTTCCAGCTGATTGTCTCCAAAGGCGGTTCACTGTTCCTCTCTGTGAGTTCAGAAGTCTTTATCATAATGCTGCTTCTGGAGACCACTGTTTCTGCTTTACTTCTTGGTGCTGCCTCTCCAGATCTGTCTGTCTCAGATAATTTCAGAGCACTTTTATTAATTGATATCTCGAAGGGTGTGGGGAGATTGTTTGTTATTGGTGAAGGCTCATTTGGAGCAACTCTGATGTTGCTGGTGGTAACATGCCTTTCCTTTGCTGCTGTATCTGCACTCGTCCTTGGAGCTGTTGGCTCAGAAGGGAAGATTGTGATGCTGCTTGTCATTTTATTTGTTACCGTTTTAAAAACAGACTTCTGTTTTTCTGACTCTGCCTCAGAAACAGTCCCTCCCATGACTGCCTTCATATCCTTTTCAACAATTGCAGGTTTAATGACAGCTTTGGATCTCAGAGCTTCTCTTGGGCTGAATGACCTTCTGGATTTCAGTTCTCCAGTGCTGGCATCTGATGGTTTTATACACCTGGTGGAGTCTTCATCATTTACAGTGTTTTTGTCATTTTCAAAAAGCGATGCTCTAAAAACTCCCCTGGAATTGGAGAACTGCTTGGAACCAGCTTTCTTTCTTGTTTCAAAATCCAACTGAGTGATTGGTTTTTTGCTTCTCCCCAGTTCTTCATCTGAATTAAGTTTTTCCTGGTTACTCTGGATAGTTTTGGAGTCCATTTTTAAGCCAGCATTTACACAATCCATTGCTGAAGTTGAAGACTGCTCCGTGTCTTCTTTATCAAGACCTGTGAGAATCTGCAGAATGTCTTCCTGACTCCTGGAGCGATGGGAACGCTTTGTTAGTGTTGAAGGCCTCACACTTTCAAGTGATGTGCTTGCAAGTCCTTTTTCCTGGGAGATTATTGCTCTTTTAGCCCTCCCCTCCAAGGGCTGTTTGTGTGATGCAGCAAAAGTGTTCACTGCTTCTGGTTTGGAGCCAGTGGAGTCCGATGCTGACACATGGGAGGAGAGGTGGTACCTGTGTGCTGAAGCTGTGCCATTGGAAGAGGCGTGACTACCCCTGGTGAGTGGCATGTCCCCTGAGCAGTCACTGACTTCTGCCTGACTTGTTTTCAGCTTCTCAGCCAAAGAAGCCACCGATTCTCCTTTGCTTGACTTTTCATCCCTTGTGTCAGCACTGGTTTGGCTGTTGCCACGGAGCACCTGAGAAGGCTTTTCACCCCTGGATCTCAGCCCTGTGTCGGCAACAGGTTTGGAAGGTGATTTCCAAGATTTCTGCTCCTGTGCAGCAGGAGGGTATCGGCTGAGGACAGATGGCTGCTCTTTTGATCGCTTCCCCTCATTCTGTGTGATGCAGCCTTCCTTCTGACCAGAAGAAAAAGTGGATTTCTCTTCCAGTCGTTTTGTATCTGTCACAGCACTGTCTGCAAGGGCAGATGCACTAGATGCTTTTCCTGCTTTTCTGTTCATTAAGCTTGGACTGGGCACCTGCTTACCACCGTGGCTGTAGCTATCATTACTGACAGAGAAATCTCTGTTCCTTGTCCTTTCCCGGCGCTGCTGGGGTGAGAGCTCCCTTGGCTTGTGCTTGGCAGCTGTCAAATCAGCTGTGACACCTCGGTATTTAGGTCTGTCATGTTTTCCTCTGCTAGAAAAGCTTGTATCTTCATTTTCGACCTCTCCATTCTCCAGATCTTTCTGTTTCTTTATTTGCATTTTTATCTCTTCTAGCTGACCTGTTAAGAGTTTGTTTTTATTCTGTTCACTCAAGTAACTGTCTTGCAGGTCATTGTTTTTGGCTCTCATTTTTTTAAGTTCTTCCTCTAAAGATTCAAAACGTTTGATCTGAGTTTTAAGTTTCTCAATTTCTTGAGTGAGATCTTTCACTTTGTTGTCTTCCTGATTTTGATTCTTTTGGTTTTCTGATTTATTCCTAGTTTCATTTTCTACATGTTTCAGGTAATCCACACTTCCCTTCCTTCTGGTCTCCTTAGAGGGCAATGCAGAAGTCAAGTCATCCTCAATTCTCAAATCATTTCTGTCCAGGAGATTATTTGATGACCTTTCTAGCAAGTTGGATGCATTTCTAGTTTGATCTGCCCTATTTAGTTTATTGTTTTGTTCTAGTTTCTGTGTTAGCTCCTGGATGATTTTTTCATTCTGCTTTTCTCTTTCATCAAAATGTTTTCTTTCAGTGATAAAGCTCAGTGCTAAGGATTTCAGTTTTTCTAATTCACCTGTTAAGCTCTGCTCAGTTTTATCCAGCCTGTCCTCAGATGCTTCCAGTTCTTTCACTTTCACTCTAAGTACTTCTAATTCCGTAGATATCTTTTTGGTCAAGTTCTTTTCTTCATTGAGGCTAAGACACAGCTGCGTACAGTCGTTCTTGCTCCTGCCAAAGGCCTCCTCCAGCTTCTCCAGCTCTGCCATTCTCCTCTGAAGGTGTTCGATTTCTGACTTCAACTCCCTGGTGAGGCTCTCTTCCTCTTCAAGTTTTTCTTTCATTAACCGGCAAAGCTCTTCAGCCTTCCTAATTTCTTCATCCTTGCCTTCGATCTTCAGCACTCTTTTCCGCAGGGCTTCGATGTCAGCCAGCATGCTGGAGTTGCTGCCTTCTGCCTGGATAACTTTGTCCTGGAGGTCAAGCAGCTCATCCTCTGCTTTCTGCAGATTTTTGGTTGCTTCCTCCAGTTCATCAAGGCGGCGACTAAGACTCTGCAATTTGAATCGTAGGTGCCGATTTGAGGTTTCCTTGTAACCTGTAAATTCTGCCATGTTTATTTTTTATTCCTTTTAGGTGAAAGCTTTGCTTATTCTGGGTGAATGCTGTGGTCTTTAACACCTTGTGTATTCCTGGTACGTTACCGTTTCTTTGAACAGAGGCAATCTCACCCTGAAGGAAGAAATGCTTAAAATCAATATAAGAGCTCAGAATATAAATATTCTCGCTGTATAAGTTGGACTATAAATGTTTATATAAATAACTTTTTAATTAAACACATTTCTGAGTACTAAATTAGGAGAAATGAAACTGCAGCGAGGAGCTACTGCCCATTTACTTTGTTTATCAAGGGTTTCCAAAAACAGCCTACTCCCAATAGCTAAGATGAGGAAGCTCCGTCCTCTGCTGGGGCGCACAACGTATGGGCCCTCACCCCAGCGCTCAGCACAAGCTGCCCACGTGCAAACTCTCGGGCTGCAGAGGTTCAGGCATATGCAGGACTCGGGCCCCCATTCATGGATATGCCCTCACAGCAGACATCCCTCTTGCACCAGTCTCCTGAAGATGCCCTAGAGACAAAGACTCAGGAACCATAAGCAAGACCTAGAAACTAGAAAATACAACCCCCAGCCATTTGGTGGCCACTGAGGAGGGGGCGAGCTCCCACACACCCGGCTGGCAGTCGGAAGAGGTGAGAGCTGCTGCCAGTCAGCACTGCCTGTCACTGCCAGCATCTCTCCTGCAGCCCGGACTGCTCAGCAGAAATCTTCAGTTGGGTTGTAGTCACATCCCAAGGACACTGTGCCAGTGGAGTTTCAAGTTTCTCCCTGCTGTTTCAAAAGTTGTTGTTGCCCTCTGCTACCACCCACTCACCCACCCAGGAGATGAGCAGTTGCGAACGCTTACGCCTCTCCTCCTTGCTACTGCTGACAATGAGCAGCGATTATAACACAGAGGCACACTTTGACACACTAAGTGTAGATCTCTTCCCAGCTCGGCTCAGAGGTTTTTTAGCTCAGCTCAGGGCTTTTTTATAAACAGTGCTTGGCAGGGAGTAGTGGGGGGGTGTGTGCCTGAGCAGGCCAGAATGGCTGCTGGGAGGATCTGAAGTCCTTCTTTGGCACTTGGTATTAGCATCATCCCCATCATGTGCAAGGGCTACTGCAAAATTGAGAGGAAGAGGGCGACTGCAGCTCTTTGACCCATACCCTTGCTCAGGCCGTCTGCCTTGAAGCAGGACTTGGCCTCCAGCATTTTTGTGGAGCTCCCAGCAGAGGAAACACTCAGGAGTTTCCTATTTCACAGCACCAAGAAGCACAGAGCAGGATGCAGGGAGGAAATAGCACTGGTAAGGGGGACTGTGGTGCCCCGACCTGAAGCCTTTGACTGAAGCTGATTCATTTCCTGCTGGGCAGGGGCCTAGGCTGCCAGCAGGCACTTGCCACACACACTGGGCACTGGGTGTGCGCCAGGCACCCTGCCACCCCTCTCCCAAGGGACCTCCTGCTCTCCAGGGGGGCCACCAACCTGTTTGCTTGGTCTCATGCACCTCAGGCAGATGAAGGGAGTACCGCAACGCGCACACGGAGAGGAACCTCAGCACCCTGTGCACGGTGGTGCAACTGGCCTTGGCCACATGCCTGTCCCCCTCCCTCACCACCATGACCACATCCCGCTCCTGAGCCACTCTCCCTCTCACTGCTCACAGACCGTGAAGGCCACGTGGCTGGCTGCCGACAGGAACGGCTGTGCAGGCCCCGGCCAGATCCCATCAAGAAATGTGGAACAGGAAAGGCCAAAGCGAGCGGCTTCACAGTGGCCCAAAAACAAAGCCCTGTCCCCAGCAGGCCTCAGCGCAGGGAGTTAATGGTTAACCCGGCATCAGCCACCCTTGGGAAGCCAGAGCTGGCTGAGCGTGAGGCAGGCAGGGCACAGCGCTGGCTCCAGGCCGCAGCTCCCACAGAGCTCAGGGGATAAGGCTGTGTGTGGCCCACAAGTGTCACACCAGCCAGAGTGGCTGTGTCTCCCAAGCCACAGGCTCCTCACCAGAGATCACTGTGGCTCAGCAAGCCCTGCCAGCGGGACCAGTCCCACAGCCCCCTTTGCGGGAAGGGGTGAGAAATGCAGAGCTGCCTCCACAGGTGGGTGGGCAGAGGAGTAGCTCCTCCCTTTCCTCCCTCCCATTCTATATCCCAAATATTCCTGCAGGATCAGCTGATACCTGAATGGAGTATGACATTCCCCTCCATACATTCAGCACCCTGGGTAAGCCCCACCATGGAGGCCAGTAGAGACTCAAGCTCAGTGAGCAACTGGGTGCAGAGAGGTGACCTTGCCTTGAAGACAATGGGCTTCTGTAGACAGAAAAAATAATCGCCCCAGGAGGTGATGTGGGGTGGGCCACTGCAATCCCCACCAGGAAGGAAGAGGGTTACGGGCAGAGATCCCTGGGAAGGGACCCAGTATTGCTGATGAACCATCCGTCTTGTGGTGCTAAAGCTCCTAAAGTTGGTTCCTACAGAGCCTAGACCATGGCTAATAACGTGCCTTTGTGTCCACATAAGATAATGCTTGGTGAAGAGCTCGGTGTGGGCCATGGGTCAGGATTTAGACCGTCTGGCTACATTGACCCACAGGTCATAAAGAGCAGGAGAGGGATGTTGGGACTGAGTCACTGATCTCCTCTGTGGCTGTCAGAGGCTGCTCAGAGGCCCAGAGGAGAACTTGATTTAGGAGGAAACGCTCAAATGTTTGAATGAAGCAGAAAATTGAACTCAGTAATTAAATGTATGAATGAAATGGTGGTGTCCCTCAGGAGCTGATGATGTTTCATATCTTTATTAACAACAGAGGTGGATGTAGAACACTCTCAGCAAGTTCGTGGATGATACCAGACTGGGAGGTGGGGGAAAGCACAAATGATATGCTGGAGCACAGGGCTGCTACTCAGAGGGACCCGACAAGCTGGGGAAACGGGTAGACAGCAGCCTCAGCAAAGTGAAGCCCTAGTCTGGTTCCTGCGGCAGCAGGAGAGGCTAGGAATGGTGGCTAGAAAGCAGCTTCACAAAAAGGATCTGGGGAGTTTTGGAGAACAAAAAGTTGAACACAGGTCAGCACTGTGTTCTTCTGGCTGAGAAGGCCAACCATAGACCGGGCTGTGTCAGCAAGTGTGCAGCCAGCAGGTTGAGGGAGGTGAGCCTTCCTCTCTGGCTCTCACGAGGCCATCTAGAATGCAGTGTGTAGTTTGGGAATGACCGGTACAAGAAAGACACAGATGTACTGGGCTGAGTCCAGCAGATGCCACCAGGATGGCCATGGGCAGATGCAGTGGACATACAAGGAGACACTGAGGGAACTGGGTTTAGTCAGCCTGAAGAAGAGAAGACAAAGACTTTTTGCTGTTTGCAGCTACCAAACGGGATGGTGTAGAGAAGACAGTCAGGCTCTCTCCTAAGGTACACAGTGAAAGAAACAAAAGATACAAGCTGCAAGAAGAAAAATTCCAAGTAGCTATTAGGACTTCGCCCCGACACCGTAAGACTGGTCAAACACTGGCACAGGGTCCCAGAGAGGCTGTGGGACCTCCATCCATGGAGGTACTCGGAGCTCTATCGGAGACAGCTCTGGAGCTCTCCAATGCCTCTCCAGCTGACATTGTGATTTAGTGCAAAAGATGAAAGAGGCTCAATAAGGAGAAGGAGACCCAAAGCAACATCTTCTACAAATATGTTGAGAGAAAGTATTATGAGAAGTCTTCTAGCAGAAGGCCCTCTTCGCATAGTCAGAACTAATCCCAGTGCTTGGAAACAGAACCCTAAACAAACTAGTATTGCAAATAAAGTGCACATTTATAAGATTAAGGGAAATCAGCTGATATAAAATACTATCTTAGACGCAGTGGCTGTTTTAAGCTGGTCATGCTCTGAGTGAGGGCTTGGACCAGAGACCTCCAGGGGTACTTCCAGCCTAAATTACTCTGCCTGTTCATGACTGTTCTCTAGTCTGTCACTGGTATCAAAATATTGAAGGAATGGTGCAGGATTCAAACACTGGGACTATTATTAATGCTAATTAATATTGCTGGGGGACGTTTAAGCAGGACTTGTTAAGTAAATCTAGTAAGGCAATAACTTGCTCAGCTTGTAAAGGTACTGAACAATCTGACATGGATATATGGACTTCTGATTTCTCTCTCTTTTTGGAAAGTGAGAAGTTCTCATCCTAGCTCCATTTTACATTTTTAGAAAAAAAAAAAAAGGCAAAAAAAAAAAACCAGCAAAAGAGGATGATAATTTTCACAAATAGCAACAAAACCATGGCAGTGGCCAATATAATAAGGACAGTTCAGTTAAACAGCCATCTGAGTCACTGATAAAGATCAAAGATTCTGAAGGACTCTATCCTGGAAACACTGAAAGGGCTTAAAATGGCCACAGCAGAAATCTTATCTACAAAAGCTGCTGCAGCTCAGATGCAGACCCTCTTGGCTGTATCAGCAGGAAATACTGAGCAGAAGTATGACAGTAGAAATGACATTATTTTCTATGTGTACTGGGACTGAGTATTTACACACCCAAGTCTGACGCATCTCACCTTGCTTAAGCAGTGACACAGAGCAAGAGAGACACCTACAAACTGCTCTTGAGTCTTCTAGATTCAAAGAGAAAAGGACACTTCAGTGTCTTCATCAGACCTTTCCAGGGAGACAGGACTTTCCACAGGAGGAAAGGAATCACCCTTTGTGGGATCGTACTCTGTTCACTGATGATGAAGGGAACCTAGACATGAGCTCAGGAACAGGTATCTGGATGGTAGTTGTCTCCCCTGAGAAGGATGCTCCCTCTCTCCAGGGGCCATGCATCAAAAACACAAGTGAAAAGTTTGGGAAAAGCTGAGGAAAGTTTTGGGAAAGCTCAGAAAAGTAATCAGGACTGCTTTTTTACCCTTTAAAACTCTAAGAAATCACAGTTTTTCACCTGAACAACAAGGGCAATCCTGCACTAAGCCAAGAACCACAATAAAATCTATTTGGATTTGAGTTGTTCAAAAAACGCCCTTCCAATGAGACAGGTAGAAACCTGCGGAATCTCAAATTACCTATTATTCAAAGCAAATATCAAGGCAAAATGTGTGGCCAATAAATACCTACAGGGAGAAAAGATCTTCTCTGATATAAAAGGTTCTGCACTCAAAGGGTTGCAGTCAATGGCTCAATGTCCAAGTGGTGGCCAGTAACGAGTGGTGTTCCTCGGGGGTCGGTACTGGGACCAGTACTATTCAACATCTTTGTGGGTGACATGGACAGTGGGATAGAGTGCACCCTCAGCAAGTTTGCTGACGACACCAAGCTCGGTGGCGCAGTTGACATGCTGGA
>JAOXNO010000010.1:8130154-8165298 GCA_028565335.1 Limnodromus scolopaceus | reverse complement strand
CCTGCCCAGGGCAGGGGGGTTGGAACTCGATGATCTTTAAGGTCCCTTCCAACTCTAACGATTCTGTGATTCTATGATTCTTTATTACAGCATATCAGCACATTTCACAAGTGAAATGTGGCACACAATTTAACTGACTCACTGCAGTGATTTTACCAGGATTCACTATTTAAATTACTCATTCTGATCTTACTTTTCCCCATGGAGTCGTCATTGGGTTTTCTGGTCTTCCTCAACAAGAGTGTGTATCTCCTAACTTTATTTATGTTTATCATTATCAGTTGTATCCTCCTCCTGTTTGGTGTAGATTGTCTTTCAGGGCTTTTTTGGCTCTGCGTGGTTTTGACCATGGCATCCTGTTTAACACCTGTGAGAATTCAGTATTCAGGACACTATTATTAGGGTACTTCCATGACTTCACGTTCTTAAATTTAATTTTCTCTCCATACTCAGTTTTGCTCATCATTATCTACAGTTTTATGAAAACATTTCTTTAACAGCATCATTGGATATAACCTTCCATGGGACTATATTGTCTTGTTTGCAAAAACCACACACAGTTAGTTCACAGCTGTGCATGGAGGCCAAAACCCTCTAGCTAGAAACATTTGTGCTAGCTGAAACACTTGATAAATTGGGAGATAACCATCTTTTATTTCAGGAACAGCAATTAAATAACTACTACTTGAGACCTATGCAGATAATCTCTCCCAGAACTGCTCCTCTCCAGATGCACAGAAGCATCTTACCCTCCATGTCATGTTCCTTGATGCCACAAGCTCTGTGTTTCACGATGTCCCCAACATACCCATGTTGGCACCCACTCCTACTATGCTCTCAGCTATGCCAAGATAAAAATCCTGCAAGCTGCCATCTGTGGTTTTTTTGAGTGCTAGAAGACTCTGCTATCTCTCATGAGCACATTTTGCACTTAATCTTTGGGTTTTTTTGTCTTTTTGCTTGCGCTTTTATACTGATAATGCAACATACCTCACTGTGGATGGGGGAGCCTGGGTCCTTAGTGACAGCACTGCTGGTCTTCCACAATACCCATCATCAAAAGGGTAACGTCACATCATATATATTAAGTTACTTAGTCTTACCTAATCCTAAAGATGAATGAGAATTATTAATGTATTGGCAGTCAGTTTTTGTTCATTTCTTCTTTTGCTCTTGAAGCAGTAGGGGTATCCAGTATACCCTGGAGAGCAGCACTCATCACAGGCAATAGAAAATCAATAGATACAAACACAGATATAATCAGAGATAAGAACAGCGATTTGCCCCATTGTAGTTGGAGTCCTTGGGGTCCTCCACACTTACAAATCCACATGGGTTAAGAGTTTTGCCTTCCTCAGCTGACAGGTGGTCTAGTTTCAGGGGAGGAGCAGAGTGGGGCTATTGTCCATGCTCTCAGGGATGGGGCATAAACCTCTTACTACTCTCTTCCACCTCCCCAGATGTTGGGGTGAGCTTAGATCCTCCCTGTTCTGTTTTCTGCTAAATTATTACTCAGAATACCCGTGGGAACTGTATTTTTGCACTGAGCACAATGCCGGGAGTGTTTGCACACACCTGGGGAAAGGGAGCCTTGGGCAACGCAGGTCTCCAGACTATGTATTCAAATTACTTTAGGAGGCTGACAGTCACTTCAGGCATAAGGACAGCTCTGGAGACATAGAGCAGCAGAACCTGGCGTAGCAAAGGAGTTCCTCTGAGCAGCCCCAGATGGCCAAGCAGGCCAGGGGGTAGTTGATTAGACTACGTTCTGGTTCTAATGCACACTTTTCTACCTGAAGTATAGGTTAGGTGTGCTTGTTGGATTCTGCCCCATGTGCATATACATCTGCAGTTTTAATTAAAGTGCTTCCGGTATTTCAAATATATGCAAGGGAGTGTGAGCATATCACACTCAAATGCAGTAATGCTTCCAACGATTCATGCTTGTATTGCAGCTCAACACGGTGACACGGTGACAGCATCAGTAGGATTTTTATTTCCTGCCCAAAACCTGCCAAAGTCTTCAGTCAGTTAAAGAGAGAAAGAAGAAAACTTTTTCTTAATTTCATTTTGCCTTTTAAGAGCTCCTTGAAGCACCTGGTTTTTGACCCCAATCTACGATACATAGTCATGGGAACAAGAGATAAATACTCCAGAAATAAAAGGGTATAAACTGAGATATTCAGACTAGGTAAGAACCAGAATCCACTATGTGTCATCAACCCTACAAGCCACCTGCAGGTGCCTAACAACCTCCTGGGGCAGCTGAAGAGAGGCACATGATGAGTTTCCTTACACAGGGTGGGGAAAGGGGCACCCTGGCCCAACTAAGCACAAAGGGAAAATGGCAAGTGACTTTTAGAGGTGACTGTATTGTGAGGGATAAACTACCTCAGAAATGTCTGCATCTAGAGGGAAAGAAAATTCTCAGAGTCAGAACAAGCTACACAATCTGGAAGTGGTTTGAATATTGACAAATAAAATGCTAGACTGGAGATGTGAAATAATGAGACAGCAGCCAAAAACAACCACAGAGACTACAACATTCAAGGAGACTAAAACAAAGACACCAAATAGCATCTACAGCAAGTGTGGGAGAGTGCAGCAGGCTCTGCAGATGCAGGAGAGGATCTGGCACATCACCAAGTCACACTGACCCTGTGCCAACACTCTGATCACCCACTGAACTTCTCAGCATTGCTCTGCTTCCAGCGTTATAAATGGAATTTCTCTACACAGAGTTGGCAGGGCCAGTATGAAAGAAGCAGAGCATAAAGCCACCCCCAGTTGCTCATAGCAGATGCTTTTACCAGCACCAGGGTTTGAGTAGACACAGTCACTCTTTCTTTACTGTGCACAGCAGAGATTTTGCTTTTCTCTACAAACCTGCTACCGCTCTCTTCTGGCTTCCCTTCGAAATCACTGCTTGCCTCACACTGTAAGGACTCATAAATAAAGGCTCACTGAGACCAGGTCTGACATTTGGTGACTTGGTGCAGCATCTTCCTTCCAGCAATACACGATGCCATTAACCTGCACAAGCACCGAACAGAGGCCTGCAGCTGCAGACAACCCCATGGCAAAGAAGATGTTACCTGTACCCTGGAGCTCTCGATCAGAAATGGATTGATACTTTCAAAGCCCCTCAGCGTGCTGCTCCTATCTACCAGCTATCAAAACATGCCTTGTACATGCAGTAGAGAAGTTACCTATTTTGACAAGCTCTACATTTGCCTTATATTTCAACTCAGCAACACATTTTTATGTATTGTAGGCAAGCAGAAGACTTTGTGGGACAGCTGGGGACCTTACTACATCATAGACTTCAAGAATTACCTTCCTGACTTCTTCAGCTGTTTCAAGAAAAATGCCCAAATCCTGCAATAGAATCAAAGCTGAGAAAGGTGTTTTTCTTCTCTGACTCTGTGTCCCATGCTGCTACTAGTGCTGTCCTCAGAAACAGATTTTACTGTCACATTTGATTTCACAAACACTATGCAGGCATCTCTCCAGTGAGTCACAAACTTGGCAGCATCCTGCAGATGGCATGGGAAAAGCAGCCCCAGCTCAGTGGTGCCTTTGTAATATTTGTTGGACATGGAGGTCTTCCACCTCTTCCGCCTCTCCCTCCCACCTCTCTCAGGGTCAGCACCACAAGGGCTTCAGGGACCATGGCTGTCACCATCACTTCTCTTCACCCCCACAACATGTGCTAGCGTCAAGGTGCTGCCTGGAGCTGAACCACCCACAGGCTGGCTGAAAGCCAGAGGGTCCAAACTTTAGGAAAGCCACAGACTAACCGAAGTTTCCCAACTGTCCTGCCACAGGGCCAGGATTTTGTCTGTTACTGTAGTAGTACCCAGTTGTCATTGTTTTTCATCTGTAATTCTCCAGCATTGCCTCTTTTGAGGAAAGGGACCTTGGACTCCTCAGGCATACTGCAGTATTCATGAAGACATTAGTTCAATGTTAACAGCAGTACAAAACCCAGAGTATTCAAGGAAGAATGTAAACCTTGAGGGGAAACTACTGCCCAGTCTTGAGTGCTGCGGGCTTCTAGTTCATCCATCTCAGAAAAGCTGCATGTGAGGAGACTGCCCGGGATCAGGCCCTCCAGCCTGAAACAGAGACAGCTGATGCGGGGAGAAGGTACTAATACAGAGCCATAAAAATCAGGGTAATAGAGGAAGCTGATGTTTGCTGCCTTCCATCAAACACAGACCGATGGGCACCAGCTGAAACTACTGCAGGAAGGTTCAGAGCAAGCAACAAAACCATGGAAATCTCCACTTGCAGGGGAAGTTTATACGGATCCAGAAGATTATTAGAAAAATTACTTGAAGAAAATTTCAAAGATTATTAAATACAAAGAACACAAAGTCCTATGACTTAGGAGGTCCCTGGGAGTGGTCAAGGAGGAAAACCATACCGTACATTAGCTATTTTCATGCTCGTCCCCAACATCTGCGTTTGGCCACTGGTGCAGTTAGGATGCTGAGTGCCCTCTCCTCTGTTCCTTTTCTTATCTCCCACATCATTTCAGCCTACCCGTCTCCACTTTTCAAACCTTCATTTTCCCCAGATATTTAGTATATGGTAAAAGCTCTTCTCAGACCCATCTTCCACATTGTCACTTTAACAAGCTGCCTCCTACACTTGCTATTCTAACCTCTTAATCTGGCCACCACAAATCTTACCCTTCAAGCACAGCTCTACTCCCCCCATCCCTTCATTTTTGCAAGCGCTAAAACGAAAGCTTTTCAGCTCCCTTACACCCGCCACAAGAACAGCTTGGGGAGTTGCCATAACTACTGGCTGCCCTGAACTACTGCAGCTACTGAACCATCTGCTTTCTGCCTTGGACAGAAACGAAAGGGCAGGCAGGCAGGCAACCAGCCTGTGTGTGGGTGCCTGCCAAGCCTTGGCACAGAAATGCAATTCGGCAAACTCCCAGAAGACCTCAAAAGCTGGGACAGAGCAGAGTTTTGGAAAAAGGAAGCATACAGGCCCAAAAGAAGCTACACTTCACATCTGCACCAGCATCTGGAGGCCAAGACAGCAATGTGGCTACAGGGCAAAGCCACGTGGGGAGACTAAGCAGAAAACAACCACCTAACCCTCAGCATTCAACGGGGCACTGCCTACTCCTAGCTTTCTACTGCATGCCCCATTTTTTTTTCCCTAGGACCAGTAGGGCTGCTGTCTTCATCATTTGAAGTGTATTTCAGAAGAAAGCAGTAGCTCTGCTAATCATCCCTAAGTGCAGGGTCCTAGGCTGCCTGCTCTGAAAAGCCACAGTGGCATGTTTGATTCACCCTAAAAAGGCTGTAGGGCACCACACCGAACTCCAACCCACCGCAATTGGGCTTCCCCAGCAGCCCTGACTGGTCTTTTGATGCACTGCTGCACAGCTAGTTCCACAGCCTATTGTCAATACTGTTTTGGACATCCCACCAAAATAAAGCAGCATTTGAAAAGATCTGTTGCTGCAGCCACGGTTCTCTGGCCTTCAAATCATACAATAATGCTCCAGAAGGAGGCTGGCACTTTCCAGGTTTTTGACCTAATCTACCCAAGGAGGGTAGATAATATTTATTTTTGATAATATTTGCTCAAGAATTCCCACAGTCCTCTTTCTTCTGTTGCTCATTTGTCACACAGTTTACAAGTTGTCTTTCCTGAGGTCCTTAATCCAATGAAAATACAAGTTTCCTTCCTTGTGTTGCAATTTGGATTCCTATACTTTGCTTTGCTTCAGCCATTTAAACAAGTCTGCTGCTGCTTATTCAGGGATGTCCCAAACTGTCCTAATGCTGCAGCAACCGCAGCAGGGCATGGTGGCTGAGCTGGATCTGATGCCTTCTCACTCCCCGCTGCATATTCCCCCTGCTACGCACACTCACACACTCCTATCCCAAGTGTTCACACAAGAGTAATCTGGGCTAAAACTAACCTCATTAAGGAAAGAAATAGTGGACAGAAAAATGTTTGTCCCAGCACAAAAGAGTACAAGGTACAAAAAAGGGTGAAAGTAAGCAGCATGGGAACAAGGAAGGAAGAGGCAGAGGAAGACATTTCTCCACCAGTGAGACTTCTGACTGCCCACAGCTGCCAAGAGCATTTCTTAAGGAATACAGTGACAGAGGTCTCATTAGCTCCCAGCTACATAAACACTTCTGCAGAAATGGGTTTACCTCCAGAAAGCTTCATGGATCTGCACTTCAACTCTGGACTCGCACCTTCCTGGAGAAGCCAGTTCTCCCACGTGACTCTGGCAAAGCAGGGCCTGCCCTCGCTGCCACCCTACATCAACAAATTCCTCCACCACTTTAATAAAAGCAGCTGCAGACACTCTGAGCTCAGGGTCATGGAGTCAAAGGCTAACTGAAGATCTATGGAAGGACCTTACAAGTCTCATCAGGGAAATGACAGATGACATTCAGTGTAGATCACCCTTAAGTTACAGACATGGAAAAAAACGTCCTAACTTTACATGTAAAATAACAAGCTCTCAGCTTACTGCAGCCATTGAGGAAAACACCAGCTCACAGTGGTCAAAAATCAAGTCTAATACTATGAATTACTAGGAAATAAGTAAACACACAAAAAATAACAAACCCAAAAGATTAATTTGACACTGTACCAATCCACAGTGTGCCAGTGTCTCCAAAGCTGTTTTCAATTCTGGTCCCATCTCAGCCTGTGCTGCCAGCTAGAAAAGATATGCAACTAAATGCCCAAAAGCATGATTCCTGCAGAGGAAGTCACTGACAAACGGGAACTATTTAACCTGGAAAATAAAACGAGTGAAGAGGAATACGACAGATCTATAAAATTATGAATAGCTTGGAGAAGAGGCATATGATCAAATGTTCACTGTCTCTGCAATCACAACAAACAAGGAGAGATGCTGCCCCTCATGACATGCAGATAAGCTGTTGGACTCTACCACAGATGTTCCATGGGTTTGGGGCAAACAGAGGAAGTAACACCATAGGCATCTTTTGAGGGTTAGTAAATCCACAGAAGCCACATGCAGCTCTCTAAGTGCCTATGCCACACAGGGCTGGAAGCTGGGAGAGCATGCAGGAACTACTCACCACAGATCTTCCCTGTTTCTACTCTCTTCCCTAGTGCCCTATTCTCAGCCACTGCAAAAATACTGGCCTAGATACACCTGTGGTCTGACCCAGGGCAAGTGTAATGGCCTTGCGTATGACAGTCAAGCCCAGCTTATAATCATAAAAGAAGGAAAAGATCTCTCCTGCTAGATTTGCATCAGGAGTTGGGTGAAACAAGGATTATAGTAGAGATGGAAACCACGGATAGTGGCTCTTCATTGCCAGGTCCCTGCCCTCTCCAGCAGGCTAGGCAAAGCAGCAGCTATGCTTTCTTTTATGGCTTTGGCCAGATGTAAAAGCCTTGGATCCCACATTGCACAACAGTGCGGCTTAATAGTAAGGGTAAAGAATGGGTTCATCTCATCCACATGTAAGCCTTCAGCACACTCCTGGAGGCGAGCAGAGCTACAAGGTGAAGCCAAAGCAAAGCCAGCATCCAGGTCTGCTGGTAAATCCTCTGATCCTGAAGCTGTCACAGAAGGTGACACAGGTGACCTGCTCCCATCCTTGGTATTTTAAATTCTGAGAGGTCTGTGTATGGCTAGACAACTCGAATATGCTGTCTGGGGCTGGACATGGGTAGCTTTGTGCTCACTTCCGTGTTGTTCAGCATCTGCTGTTTCAGAAGGTCTTTGACTCCACACTTGCCCAGGGGTGGAGGCCCTGCAAGGAGGCAGCAACATGTAATTTCACACAGGGAATGTTCTGGTCTCGTGTCACAACTCAAGACAGAGCTGTCAACAGATTATTTAACAGCTTGATTTGCATCTTCTGATTTTGTTTTTTTTGGGTTTGGTTTTTTTTTTTTTTTAAGCAGGTAGTTTTGTGCCAGCCTCAATGGCCAAGACTCTGCTCATCATCAAGAGCAACATATAATCCTGCTATCTAGCGTAATCTCTGATAAAGGAGATGATCCCAGGTTAGGGAGGTTCTCATCTCTGAAACCAAGCTGAAGGCAGAGTCTGAAGTATAAAGAACATAAGCTTGCAAAAATGGAGAAAGAACTGGGACATTCAAATCCGTAACTGGGCTGGTAACTACTTGAATCCTTGTTAAACTGGGTAAGAGTCAAACTGAATAGCTGAAGAAGCAGTAGACGTGAGGTATCTTGACTTTATTAAAGCTTTTGACACTGTCTTCAATGTGTATTCCCATAAGCAGAGTAGGGAAACACACGTCTAGATGAAACCACAATGAGCAAGAAAGCCCAGGACTCTGAAACTGTCCCCTGACCCAGTGTGAAAATGAGAAGCCTTTTCAATAATAAAAAAGAGAGATGATAAGAACTCTTACGGGAGGTCAGACAAAGGTCTCTGTGTAGCCCAAAATCTGCCTCTGAAGATTGCCAGCAATGGTTGTTGGGGGAAACATATAAGAAACATGACAAACAGTGATCTTTCCTCCTTATGTTTTCCTATTACAACCCCTTCATATTCCCTGTTGAGCAGTCTCATTAGCAGCATGGGTACTGGAGTGGAAAGGAGACTGAAACAACATAGAGATGCCACCAAGCTGAGAGCAATGGTGAGCCCAGAAGAGAGGATAATCCTGACACACAGGAAGAATACTTCAGAACCCAAGCCGAAACTCACCCCAGGCCAAGTCCTGCACCACAGGCAAGTGAACCACACAGAGAACAGATGGACTCGCAGCAGAAAGCAAATGCGGAGATAAAAGCAGGCTTCCACCTACCTATAGGGTCATCTTTTTTGAAAAAGGTAAGTCACGCTCTGGACGCATTAAGAACAGAGTCAGACACACAGCAGGTGAAGTAATTTTTCTGTTTTTCTGAGGACTTTGGGGCCTGAGACACAATACTGTCTTCAGGGCTTGGCTACAGGGCCACTCTGTGGAGTACATGGCCACACAAAGGAATCACTGAGGCATCGTCATGTCACCCAGGAATAGGCCAGAGGCAGCAGGTAGCCCTGTGCTGCACTGAAGATGCAGCCGCAGTGCTGTTCCAGGCTCAGATGCACAGCTCGCCTCACAAAGCGCCCATGCTGCTCCTCACTGGCTCAGTCCCATGTCCCTCTTACCGCCCATGAAGATGCCAGGCTTAGCCACCCACAGCAGTGAGCACAGCCTCAGCACCGAGTGCCCCACTCAGCTGTGGTGCCACACCATCACTGGTAGCCAAGCGGCTGCCAAAAACCAAAGGTGAGCAAGACAGCCCTCCTGGCTCTGCTACACTGGCAAATGTGACTGTCTGACCTCAAGATCCTACCCAGCCCTCCCTTTGTACAGTTTGAGGAAAGAACCTGGCTCAGCTCTCTGCTTCAACAGTCCATCTCCTTGGACTGTACCTGTGTCCCCAAAATTTAGCCTTCTAAAGCAGTGCATTTGATATGAGTGTCCAGGAACCTTCCACAGATAAAAAAAAAAGAAAACAGGCAGCACTGTCAGATAATTGTTCACCTGATCCCAGTCAGCTACCTAAGGCCAGGTGGATGAATGGCCCCTTGGAGACTGCACTGTCATCCCACTGATCAAAGAGAGCACTTAAAGGCACAACAATATCAGTAGGTGAGCCTTGCTTAGGTCTGCCTTCTGCCCCAAGGCCAACTAGTATGGAATGAGCTCCCCCTGCCCTATTAAATCTGCTTTGCCCCCAAACGGGACCATCCTTGCCATCCCCAGGAGATGCCCAGGTAGGTTGAGGCCAAGCCATGCCAAGAACTGTACAAACATAACACAATATTGATGATGGTGATCCATGGCTCAGGATTGTACTCTAGCACTCCTTAGCATTAGCAGGGAAAATCTTATGGGAACAGCTTAGACAAATGGCCAACTTTAAGCTACATTTGGGAAAGGTGTGCTGTCCCCTCTGCACACCTAGCCCCGTGCTTCCTTCCCCTCCATGCAAGCAGGAACTCATTCTGAGCAGGCCTGGCAGGCATCATGCAAGACCCTCAGACCAACTGCACAGCAGCACAAGGAAATAAAATGCAACCTGGATTAAAACGATCATTCAGATTTTTGGACCAGCATTTGTTAGAGATGGAAGAGAGTAGCAGCATCCCTCAGCTCAGCTGGCTGGGGAGCAGCTGGAAGCAGACAGCTGTTTGAAATGCCTCTGGCATGAGGGCTGCAGGGCTTGGGTCACCCCATGCAGCCCGCCTGCAGGACTCCCCTGCACTGGCAGCGTCGTTGTGGGCTCGAAGTCAACCATTAGGCGCAGGGAGGAGATTGTCTCCTATGTGCTCCTTTTGCAATCCATGAAATCCACGCTCGGCTCTGAAGCAGGAAGGCGGGCGGGCGGGCAAGACAGGACACGATGCACCAGGCAGGAAGCCCTGCGTTAGCACCGGTTACCCCACCCACTGCACGCACTGACTCACTGGCAACGCAGCCAAATCCTGTGTGATTTCTCCCCCAAGTCATTTGAACTAGGTGGACCTCGGGTACAGTGTTTCACAATGCCTTGCACAGGTAAATGAAGGCTGGCTGGCTAACACAGTGCAAGTAATCTCCAAATCCTTCATGGCTTCCCAACACAAACTCTCAGGAACTCTGTCCCCTGGCTGTACCACAAGTATTAATTCTGATCTTGGACTCCCTTATACCAATAGGCTTTTTTTTTTTTACTGCAAACGTCCATCCTGCAGCTTCAGAATATATCTTTTTTTGTTCACTGACAAGCACAAAGTCGAATGAAAGGAGGTATTCAGGAGCTTATGTCACTCTCTTAAATGTGATTTTTTCAGAGAAGACAGCTGGGTGGATTGGAAGACTGTAACAAGACTATTTCGTGTTCAATGTATTGCTGAAAATGCCCTCAGGTAACAAAAAAATAAATAAAAATAACTTTTAATAACAGATCACAGCCTGGACTTTTTAAGGAATATGCTTGTTAGTGAGAGCACACCTGTAGCTGTGGGAACTTAAACACATTAACCTCAAAATTAATACTCCATGGAGAAAGGGAAGGCTCCAAGACAAGCTGCCAGAATGGTGTTATGACACTGCTCAGTCATGCCATTGAAAACAGCCCACTTAAAACCCTTGACGAATTTATGGACAGAATATTTTCACGTGCAGGCTGAGCGTCTCAAAAGGACAATAGGGATTTCACACACAGGGCATACAGCATTGCACCGAACACTGGGCAAATGGCCTTTTGGTGAGCGCATCCCACTGCACTGGCAGGCAGAGACCAGCCACGTGCGCTGCACTACAGACACTGCTCTGGGCTAAGAGCTGAGAGGGAAGACTTAATGGTCTCCATGAGTTAGAGGTCCAAGGTCTGGTGACTGGCTGGGGGATTCAGCAGCCACTGTTCCGGTTCTCCTTAACGCAGACAACAGAGGGGTACCTGGCCTCTGCTCCCTCTTCCCAGAAACAGGCAGGAGTTATTCCCCGATCGCTTGCATAAAGTGACTCCTTTGATTAGGGTGGGCACTGACACATCAGAATAACCGTAACTTCTCAGGGAGAAGATCATCCTCAGCATCCAGCTGCCTTTTTCAGTATGCAGCTAAGAAGTTGTTTGGGGTTAGAAGCACAGGACAGGATTTCCAGCAGGAAGGTGCCAAGCAGCACTTCGCCCACAGAAAAGGCTGAATACATCACTGACTTCACAGATTATCCAGCTACTACCAGCCTCTTGTCCATAGGGCATGAAAGGGTTAAAGATGTCAACCAATTCATGACTATCACAGGAAAACTTTGTTCAAAATTCTCAGTTTCATGCTGCTAGAAAACCATCAATCTTGAAATACCCCATATTAACAAGAAGGGCAGCTTGCATTTGCTTTTAAGTCCACTGGTATCTAATGGTCAGTGGACAACGGGTACTCTGGACAGAAGACAGACAAATTCTATGGCTCGTGAAGCACAAGTATTCCTGCAAGCATTACAAAAGACGCCAATGAGGAAATCTGCAGGCTTAATGCCAAGCATTAATTTATCTGAATCCCATCCTAAATGAAGATCGGAGCCAAGAGGGCATATGCTGTAAGAAAATTACAGCACATTTAAGCAAGTGGAGAGTGAAAAATAGAGCATAAGCCACAAACGGCAGCACAGGGTCTCCCTCCAGCACTTTACCAGTGCTTGGCTGGCTAACCTTATTCACCGTCATTATTTATGTGTCCTTTTTCCCCTTGTACTCCCCTAGACTGAAGGAAGGATGGATGTTTCACTGGAAGGAAGGACTGGCTCGGCTGTACTGAGATGGGAACACGCCACTTCCCCCAGCAGGCTGTTCCTTTCTACAGGGGGAAAGAGTGTGAAATCCACATTTTTTGTCTCATCTTGGTTGCCAGTAAGTGGATAAAGTTAACCCCAAGTATCACAGAACCTAGTTGAGTTCCCACTCCAAGCAGGGTTAGTGTCAAAACCTGGAGCACGTTGCTCAGCACTGCATTGAGTTGTGAAAATCTCCAAGGTCAGAGATGCCACAACCCCTTGGGCCCTGTTTCTGTGTCAGATCAATCTCACGGTGAAAATTACTTTCCTTTACATCAAGTCAGAATTTAACACATTGCACCTTCCTGCTCTTGGGTTGGGGTGATTTCCAGCATCAGCACAGGCTGGGGGATGAACGAATTTAGAGTAGCCCTGCAGAGAAAGACTTGGGGGTACTGGTGGATGAGAAATTGGACATAAGCCAGCAATGTGCGCTTGGCAGCCCAGAAAGCCAGCCACATCCTGGGCTGCATCCCCAGCAGCGTGGCCAGCAGGGTGAGGGGAGGGGATTCTGTCTCTCTGCTCCGGGGAGACAGCCCCCTGGCCCAGTGTTGCCTCCAGCTCTGGGGTCCCCAGAAAGAGTAGAGAGGGTCCACGGGAGGTCACAAAAATGATCCAAGGGCTGGAACACCTCTCCTGTGAAGAAAGGCTGAGAGAGTTGGGGTTGTTTGGCCTGGAGAAGGAAAGGCTCTGGGGAAACCTTGTTGTGGCCTTTTCAATATATAAGTGGAATTTGTAAGAAAGACAGAGACATTTAACCATGGCCTGTAGTGACATGACAAGGGGTAACAGTTTCAAACTGAAGGAGTGTCAGTTTAGCTTAGAACCATAGAATCCATAGGTTGGAAGGGATCATTGAGTCCAACCATCAATCTAACACTGACAAAAACCACCACTAAACGATGTCGCTAAGCACCACTTCTACCCATCTTTTAAATACCTCCAGGGATAGCTTGGACATTAGTAAAAATTTTTTTACGATGAGGGTGACTGAGACACTGGACCGGGTTGCCCAGAGAAGCTGTGGATGCCCCATCATTGGAAGTGTTCAGGGTCAGGTTGGATGGGGCTCTGAGCAATCTGATAGAGTGAAAGATCCATCTGACTCATGACACTTCAGATACCACCTCACCAGTACCGAGCAGAAGAGAATAGCCTTCTCCTTTGACCTGCCCGCTGTGCTGTCACTCATGCAGCCCCACATGCAGTCACTGCCATGCCCATCAGGCTTTGCTGACCCCGACCAGCTTGTTGCGACAGCCCTGCTTTTGCAGAGGAGAGATGCTCTGTGTGCCCCACGAGCCCACACAAAGCACAGTTGGGCTCCGAGGCAAAAACTGTGATGAGCACTCCCAGCCACATGCTCCAGCAGTCACTGGAGGCACACGGGCAGAAATCTCTAAGAGGAAAGGAAGAAAAGGAAAAAAAAAGGAGGGAGGGGGAATGAGGGGGTGAGAGGTGTGGGGAAGAACACTGCTCTGCAAATCAGCTCGAAATGTAGGCAGCAGAGGAAAAAGTGAATGGAGATGGTGTGTGAGTAAGGGCTTGGGAGCATGCTTCTGTTGAAAGTCAGGGAAAGAAAGCTAGAGAATAGGGCTTGCCACTGCTGCTGCTCAGGGGAGGTGCAGGGAAGGTGACCCAGGCTCAAGGACTGTTGCGTGGCAATCAAGGTACCACACAGCAATCAAGGCAGTCAACAGGGCACAACTGTTTTCTGTACTCAGCAGTTGCTGGTTTACTCTGCTTGTGCCTAAAATCAGCCTCACATCCGCAGCTATTTAACACTCAGCTTATCAGGACCTCCTTTGCTGTCTATGCTCTGCAGAGACCAAGCGCCCAAGGAGCCCCCTCCATCTTCCAGTCACCACAGGAAGCCAGCCCCTCCACTTCCATAGCAGGTTGCTCCCACATTCACCTTCAAACACACAGTTTCACAGCTTTCCCAAAAGGCTGATGATACTCACTCTCCCCTTCACTGTACCTCTGTGAGTGTTCATTTCAGGCAAAAAGAAATGCCCTATTCCAAACCATGCTTCTTGTTGCTATGCTTTGCTGAACGCAAAAAGCTACCTAAAGGCAACATCCAGAGAATTTAAGAACATATGCAGGCAGTTTGTAATATACCACAGCCAAATCTCACATAGAAACATCAACACCCATGTTTCACAGGATACTTTTACGCTAAAACATTAATCGCTCACAGTTAACAACATTAAAACCAATTCCAAACAGCAGCTATACAGAATGGCACGTAAACAACGGAGTGAGAAATTTCACTAGGATTTCTCGACTGCTCCAAGTTCAAATTCTCACCACAATGCAGTACTAGCAGTTATTTATTATCACAGAGGAATTATTGTTCTCCAGTAAAAACAGATATATCTCCAAATGATTCACACTACCTGAGGAATTAATGTTTTTTCAGCTCTGTTCCAGATCCTAGGTCAGGAATCTCCTTTCTATTCTGGTAAATTCCACTAAGATATCACATGTAACAACAAGTTCCTGAAGCAGTTTCATCAGATTTTCCCTTTAAGGTAACTGACTGCACTCCCACGTGAGGCACAGGCACCTCAAAGGCACAAGCAGCTGAAAGTGCTGCAGTGGAATCAGATGATCAGCACGAGCTTGTAGCCTCTGCAGCCTCCTTTCAGCTTCAGAAGCGAATTTCAAAGTGATTTTCAAACCAACCCAATGGGGAAGCCACAAGCCGGTGCTGTAGCTTAAAACCCAGAAAATGTATATAAAAGCAATTCATATAAAAGCAATTTTGAGAATGAACGTGAAAACAAAGTCTGACAGATTCTGCTGCAACACGTAACGTGGATGCAGCACTGCAGCAAATCCTGTCACTCCCAGCTGTGTGGTGCAGTGCTGCCTGCAGCACGGCGTAGCAGGGCTGACGACAGCAGGAGGCAGAGTTACGCTGCCAGGAGCCCACACTGCACAGCCTTGAGCTACTTTACCTTTCTGCAGTGTCTGGATTGTACACACCAGGAAAACACGAAAAGTAAACATTCAAGACAAAGAGAAATGTGCTCCAGCTAATTAAAGAGCTGCTTGAGCTTATGGCCATTGTAATCAGTCTCACAAAAAGGCACATTCTCAGCTCAAGTTGAAGCTACCACTTTTGAGGTCAATCAGAGCACTGCAACACATATATGAAAAGCATGGACACAGGTCGAACCACATTACACAACGTGCTTGCTCTTTCACCCCTACTCCACCTTTTCCTACCGTGGCGTTTGCACTTCCTCAAGGCTGCGTGCTTGCTGCTGCCCACTCCCGCACCCCGGAGTAGCTGCGAGCAGTTGATGATGGGATGACCTGTTGTTCCTGCTGCCTCCCAGAGCGGGAGCGGGGCTGTCCTGCAGCAGAACTGCTGTGCTACCAGAAAGCACCTTCCTCAGCCAGTGCCTTGCTGTAAGGCAGGCCAGAGAGCCCCCTCACATCACCTGCCCACCGCAGCAGATGCTTTTCTCTCCTACCGTGAAGCCTGACACATGAGCCCCAAGCTCATGGGGTTTTGTAATATTAACCACCAAAGCCGATTCCTACCAGGGCTAAGAAAGCATTTCTCATCTCCTGCTGCTCCACTTCTTCAAAGGCACGCAGTGCACAGTCAAGGATGTGTGTCTGGTCTTAGCCACAACGCTCTTTGCAGCGTGTCTGAATGAAATCTGTCCTGCTACTTCTGAGCCAAATGATCACAAATCCAACCAAAGAACGTTGGTTTTCATAGCAAAAAGTCTTATTTAAACTCACCAACGCCTCCCCCAACCATCTAGTTTGCAATTTGAAATCACAAACCTCAAAAATGGCTAAGTTAATGAGTTAATTTGATACTAAGTGAGGTTTGATACTATGGCCTGGGCTGTATGGCAGGTCAAACTATGACTTAATCTTTGACTTAAAAACCAATTAGCTAAGTAAATTCATGTTTACATGCAGGGGCTAGTCCATGCAGTACTGATTAAAATCGTTAAAGCCTACACTTTCCCCTTCATGACTGAAAAGGGCAAAACCGCTACACATTCCTCCCAAACAAGGGCAGACAGTGAGGGGGTGGTGAGGAAGCACTTGCACTTAGCCACGCAAGTCCCACCCCGCTTCCTCCTAGAGCGCCCAGGAGTGGGATCTGCCCAAGGAGCCAGGCCAGCCTGCCCACGTCTGCCGTCAAGGGAAAAGGAGGGCTGGCACCCAGCATGGCCAGATTATGGACAAATAATTTCCTGAGGGCCAGGACAGCACAGGGGATGAGGGGCTCAGGATGGCTGAAATTACACTGCGGCGGGCCAAGGAGCAGCAGTACAGAAATTTCCAGCTCACAGAAAGTATTTATACAGGTGAGACCAGTGCACTTTGCTAGCCCAAGTTCAATACAGCTGATCAGACCCCAGACAAATATGGCTCAAATGTTACTTTGAGAAGAAGATATTTGAGGTTTGCCCAATCCAGCAAAGCTCTGACAAACAGAGCCAAAATTGTTGGGACTTAATAAATACTGGAAACTTTTGCACTGAAGTCCTCTAAACATCGCGTCAGTACTCCTGCTGCCCAAACCTGGGCAGTGCTTTGTGCGAGCAGGAACTTTGCAAAGGCAGCACATCCAAAGTCACCATGAAAGCAAGACGGAAGTAGAGATACAAAGTCAGGCAGCAATGAATGTGCCCAGGTGATGCTATCACTGCATAAGTGACCTCACAGACTTTGGACTAGCTCCTCAGACTGAAGTTTTACAGTCATTTTTAGGTAGCCCTGCACTGCACCTGCCCCCTTCTAGTCCCATGCTCCCTTCCCCCAGCCAAACAAACCCAACCCTGCAGCCAGGCTGGGAATTCAGGAGGGTTAAAAGCGGTGGGGAGGAAACTGACAGTTAATTTCACATGGCTGCATGGAGTTTGCATTTGCTAGGACAGAGCTGGAAAGGACATCCAAAGGAGAAAGCAGCTGGGACAAGGGGAAAGGCAAACGCACCCTCTCCAGCCACGGTGCCACCTGCCCGGACACAGCGCTGCCCGAAGCTGTGGCTGGAGAGGATGTGAAAATCCCCATCTCTCCTCCAAGTTGACAGAGCTGCAGCAGTGAGCAGCAGCTCTCATCTGCCCACTGCCACACAGAAACAAACTTAGCAGCTGATGTTTCCTTACACTTTAGCTCTGTATTTTGGCAATTTTGTTCCTTAGCAAATAAATTATCCATTTTCTTCCTGGGGCTACTGGTGTGGACCCTAATGGGTACCACCATCAGCTGAGCTTATCCAGCTCTCGCAGCAAAAGGCTGTATAGCAGGCTGATTGCTAAGTATAATATTAAACTGATTTTCTAAACAGTCCTTTACTGTGCATTCACGTTTCTGGATTGTGTTTCTGTGAGAACCTCAAACCTTCAGGAATGCAAATGTTAAATTTACTGCACAACCACTGCAAGAAAGCACCAAAATAGTCTCAGCTCTGTTTGACAGAGAAGGAAACAGAAACTGGCCATGGAGGGTGATTGTGCTCCTGTGCACACTGCTGGTGCGCTCAGGTAAGGCTGCTTGTTGCACCTGCGTATCTTACTCCACCCTGGGAGGGTTAAAGAACATAGGGCTGAACTGTGCCTTACAACCGCTTATCTGCCCAGATTAGGGCCTGGGCAGGGTAAGATCACTGCCAAAACCTACAAAGACAAAGCCAGAGACACAAAAAAATTAAGGCCTGAAATGCCATATTTTTGAGGCTGACATACAATGCCGCACTTCGTATTTGATAATTTAAAAAACATGCTTTGATTTTCAGGCAGCTGAATCAACTCAAACCCCACTGACTCCGTGGGAATAACATGCCTGCAGTGCCTTCTCGGAGTCAGGGTGGTTATGAAAGTTCCTAAATCTGGCGAATTAAAGGCAAACCATTTGTGGGTTTTCTACCAAAAACCGATTCTCCCACCAACTCTAAACCCTGAAATCCAGAGAGATGTGACTGTCCACAGTGTCTGCAGGGGGTGGCCACAGTCACCACCAGAGGAAGGCTGCCTACCATTACCCTGGCAAACATCTGAGTTTGAACAGGGAGATGAATCCCACCTTTGGTGACTGCACAGAGAAGAGGAGATCAAACTAAGGGACTCAAAGCCCTCCAAAGATGTACCTGCCTAAAGCAGAGGAAATAACAGTATGGAAGGGTGAAGCAGACCACCAGCACCAGGGATGCAGGAAGGGATGGGCAACCCTCACTTGCCCATCAGCTCTCACCAAGCATTTCAACACTCGTGCTTTCTTATTCACATATGCAGATCCAAATATTACCCAAAGCAAAATGACTGTACAATAGTCCTTAGACTTGTGAAGATGTCACCAACAAAGCCATAACCACCACAAGTAGTGTTCTCCCTTCCAATACGTTTTAAGGGTTCCTATGACCTGCACTGCACTAGATAGTGCAAAACATATTACTGCTACTAATCAGCACCATCATGTGAATCTTCCAATCCAAATGGCTTCCTAAAAGGATTAGTTGCTTCATTTTAATGTAACAATTTTATCAAAATTGTCCTATTTTGTTATTTGGCTCAGTCATGCCAGCCACACTTTCTGAAAAGCCTCCATGAGGAAGGAGGCACATATTGTCTGGTTCCTCACTGACCGCAGCCCTCGATGGGAAGGAAGGGTTTAGCACAACCTCAGAGCGCCTGTGTTACAGTAAGGTCATGCTCAAAGATGTAATCACCAACCCATTTTAACAAACAAAATAATGTGGTCTAGATTCTAAGGCATACCAGGCTTTTAAACATTACCATTTCTGGTAATAGCCACATTTGAGAGTATTTTTTTAACAAGAGCTATTTTTGCCTACACATCCCAACTCGTGTTAAATAAATTCAGTGACTTATTCTCAGTTGGGCCAAATTTTCAGAGCACAGAGGAAGACAGAGAGCTAGTGAAGACTCCACATTGCTGTAACTTATTTTGACTTCCTAGAAAGTACAAATCAGTCAGATTGTCCTGTACTGGGGTGAAGAAACTTTACCATTTATAGGATTTGGGGAAGCTGAGGCTGAAGACCTGCTCCGGGCAGGCACAGTGATTAGTTAATGGGGACCTGCCTACTCTTTAATTGCTCCGTTCTCTCACACCCCTATGCCCCAATTCACTTCTGCCTGCAGGAACTTTCAGCCACACATTCAAAAGAAACGCAGGACCCGGCTCTTCAAGCCCTTCTCCTCCCCACAGTGCCCAGCCTGGCACAGAGGGCTGGCTGCCTCAGCTGCCCCGCCACGCTCCCAGCCAGGGGTCCTGCACCCCATTGCTCCCTCAAGGCAGAGGTCAGCCTGGCAGCCAGTGCCAACCATTTTCTGCTGTCCTTACCACCACAGAGCTGGTACAATGCACAAATTATGCTCCTGTGAGCGCTACAGATGCAAGACAGCCATGGAGCACGCTGCCTCTACCAAAATGCACCGGCTGGCCATAGGCTGCATGAACTGACCAGAGCACATCACTGTAGGTTTGGAACTCACACAGAGAGCAGTAACACTGAGGAACACTGTCCCTCCTCACAGTCCAGCAGATGCTTATCTCTGCCAAGAGACTGGAGGTATGTGGTAAGTAACTGCATTTTTTTCCCAAAGCTCTAAATGCCTGAGACTACTCCAGGGTTGTAAAAATACTTCCCCCTTTGGCTGTCATGGCTGTGTGGGACTGTGCGGGGAGGTGCTTGCCCTCAGCTGGAGGCTTGATAAGGAACAACCCCAACGCAGGCTGCAATGACGAGCGCTCTGCCCTATGATTTTCGTGGAAGATTTTAACAGAATTTACGCAACAATTGAAATCTAATCCCACTGCACCTAACTCGAACGTGCTGATTAGTTGGGATGGTCACTTTAACTTGTGTTTAATTGGTTTTAAGGCTTCAGATCTAGCATTAGAAGATAAAAAAATAATGCAGATTTGCCACGAAAGTGCGGTCACCAAGGACAACCACCAAATGTCTGCAACTCCACTTTCTTCGCACACCAGCATGAGAGACACCTGGCAAAGCTAAATGTGGGACTTTTAAGAAATTTTATGAAGAGAAAAAGGAAGGTTTCACAACGCTCCACCAATGAATTCCCTCACAACGGGGGAGCAAAGAAGGCTGAAGTGATTAACAAAGGCAGAGCATCGGAAAACCTCACGTAGAAAAGAGAGAACATTATTAATTATACAATAAACGTGGGTGGGCTGGGGAAAGAAAGAGGAATTCAGAAAAAATAAGCAACAGGAAAGGGAGTATGTGGCTGCAGCAAGAAAAAAAACCACACGGTTATTCACAGAAAGAGAGCGCGTGGAAACCTCCAAAATCTCAACGACACCACAACTTAACGGCGCTCACCGGGGGGTCTAGGACCTTCCCCCAAGGCAGCCCTGAGGGACCGTGCCCTTCCCGGGCGGGGACCGGGCGCTGGTGGGGCTGCTTCTCCGGTCAGGAAAGCGGCTGTTCCGGTCACGTCGGAAGGAGCCCGCCGGGGCAGGGAAGGCGGTTTGCCGTCCGCGGAGACAAAGCGGATGCCTCAAATTCCTACCCGTCCCGCCGGTCTGGCGGGGTCTGCGGCACCCCCCGCCCGCCACCTCGTCGCCCACCTCTGCCTACCTGGGCGGCGGGGAGCGGCCGGTCTCCCTTCCCGCCGGCGGGACAGCCCGGGCTTGGGCAGCCGCAGCCCGCGGGGGGCTCCAGGCTCGGGCGGCGGGTGCGGGAGCTGACAATGAGGGGAGGGACGGGGGACCGGGCGGTGCTTGACGTCAAGGGTAGGGGGGCGGAGGCTGCCGGGCCCGGTCCGGACACGGTGCAGCTCCGCGGCGCCCTCCCCCGGCTCTGGGAGAGGGCGGTGAGGGAGCGTCGGCCATTTTGGGGGGGAGAGGGGCAGGCCGTGGCCGGGGGTGGGGGTGATCTCCTGTTAGCGCCGAGGGGCAGCGGCCTTCTGAGGGGCCTGGGAGGGAAACGGGGAAGCCGGGAGTGGATGTCGTGGGACTGCTGCGGGACAGGGAAAGATGAGGCCGTCAGATGTGGGGTTTCCCCGTGGGTCTGTGGAGAGCCCTCCAGACCAAATCCCTTGGTGGTTCCTCCCGGAGCCGCCACCGCCTCAGGGTTCTGGAGGGGCCGGTTGGGCGGTGGACACTGTCGGTGCTGTTGCAGGCACTTCCCTCTGCCTTGTAGCGTGAGGCAGGTACAAGAGGGTCTCGTCTCCCAAAAATCGGGGCAGAGGGCCATGTGCCAGATGCTGCTGAGAGGTTTGTCCTTTGGGGCCTTTGTATCAACTCCCCTTCTGTTTGTCTCTTGGAAAATGGGACTTGGCGTTGAATCAAGTGGGGACTCTGCTGTGGCTGTTTCCACCTCGGGGGTGCGCAAAGATGTTTAGATGGAATCGGAGACAAGAGACCTTCCCGCAATAACCAGGCAAAGCTGCTCAAAGTGTTACTCAGCTGTAGGCCAAGCCACAGGAGTTAGGTGAGGGTGGTGCTGAGGAGCGATGGCTTGGTGCATGGTGTAGCACTGGGCTGCAGGTGCCCAGCTGAGTCACAGGGGATCCAGTCAGCAGCCATGAGCCTGTCCAGTCCCAGCTACGCAGCTGGACATGGCGGTCTGGCATGCATCCTCCCCATTTGCCAGTAGGTACCCTAGCCAAAAGTGTATTTCCAACTCTGCCAGACAATGCAAAAGGAAGATGCTTTGAGCACTAGGTGATTTGGCTTGTAACGCTGATAGAATACTGTCCATCTGTCTGATAAAATTCAGACATTTTATCTGAGTTAAAATATTACTCTTTGTTTCCATAGCACAGTGTGAAACACACTTGTTCTGAGTCAACACTTTAAAGTGAGTTTTCTAGGTTTACAGCTAAAATAGAAGCTCGCACAAAGGTGCAGAATGAACAGGACCTTACTTGTAGGCAGACTGAGGAGGGCTTGCGGACAGTCGTTCTAGCTGGGGAAGGCATTTGCTTTCCTGAAACTCCACCCGCACACCAGCATTCAGCAGCACATGTTACGTGTGCTCTGCAGTACAACCACATTCCGTGGTTTTTTGGTTCCCTGCTTTACAGATACTACTTCCAATTTGCAAACTGGCATGAGGGAGATTTGCTAATAAAATGCCAGCTCTTGCAATCCATCTAGCAATGGCATAGCCGTGTAACTAGGAGATGAAATGGAAAATAAAAGGTTTTTTATTTTAGCATGTGCTAAATGCATGTGCTCTACGCTTGCTGGAGGTTGTGTACATTAGAGCCTAGGCTGCCTTCCATGTCCTTCTTGGATTTGCTGTGCTGGTAGAGACTGTGCTTGAGTACTTTTTCATAGAGTTTATGGTGAAACTCACTGCTGCAGCATGATATTGGCACCAAACATTCCTAAGTATTTCAAAAAAGCATGAAACAAAGGGAAAGAAAATTGCTGTCAGGGGCTGTCAGGGGACCACAATGATGCCGCCTCTGACTAAAGAACTTGAAGAGATGTTGGGAAAGTGTTGTTACAATGTTTGGCATATTTTTCTACTATTCCTCAGGCATAATCTACTTGCCATTGTCCTCATTAGTTCCCACAGTGAAAACAGCTGAAAGTGTATCAAAAGTCTAATTGCCTCCCTAGATATGGATGGGTGCAGCCAAATAGAGAAGATCCAACTCTGTATCAAGTTCTCAATGTGGAGAACATGAAGGAGTTTAGAGCACAGAGATGTTTGGAGTCCAAAACCTCTGGTTATGAGGCCAGAAATGAAGGTGGCTCAGGTGGCATTGGTCCTGCAGAACCTGCTCACAGTAGGAGCAAAACAGGGAATGTGGAACGCATTCATCTTCTGGATCAATTAGTTGAGAAATGCTGTGGGTGGACCACCCCATACGCAAAGTCAGCATAATGGAATCTACTTGATCTTGCTGAAGGTAGTTCAGGAAGTATCCGATGTTGATGACACTCACCAGATCCAGTGTCAGTCTTCTAGGGACAACCACCACATGTATATGAAGGAAGGTTTCTGTAATGGGGATTCTTCAAGAAAATCTTTCCATCCTCTTGTGTCTGTAGCAAAACTGGATCTGAAGAGTACTTCAGCATTCTGAGGAGATCTGAAAGGATGTTTTTGGGATGGTCTTTCAGGTGGATGCAAAATGGCTGCCAGGTGTGTGGTTACAGAGAAGCATATACCAGAGTGGTCCGTACAGGCTGTCTGCAGTAGATAGATGTTTATGGCAGTGTTGGAAAGTGTAGACCTGATGGTGACTGTAGACACAGCCTTAGTGAGAAAAAATCCAGCATTTTCTTTCTGGATAGAAAGAGTGCTGTGCAAAGCCCATGATTTTCAACAGCTTCAAGTGCCAAGAGTTGGCATCTGTCTGGGCCAAAGTTACAGCAGCCTTCATAGGCACCAGCTGGGGCCTACGTGAAAAGCCACCCTTGCATTGAAGAGGTTTAGGCACCCTGCAAGGTGTTTAAACTTAAAATGTAAACGTATTGCAGTTGGTAGGAAATCAATGTGTTTGTCTCCATCCAAACATGGGTGTTTGAGTGTGGTTAGGCCAACATGCCCCAGAGAGCAGTCACCCATGAGAGATCTTGAGTGGCCAAGCAGTTCTACCCCAGTGCAGCCCTGTTGACTCACTGTCATAAAATCCTTGTACAGGTTCCATGTGGATCCAAACATCTGAGGAAGTGTTGGATACAGGCACTTCAAGTGTGGGACACTTAAATTGTCAGGATATGCGCACTTTAACACCTCTTGAAGTGCACATATCCTGGGCCTAGCATTGAGGTGCAGGTGTGTAAATAACAGCACAGCTTTGTCCATAGGTATGAGGATAACACTTTCTCCACTTATCACAGAGATTTTGGTGGAAGTGGCCTCTCTCCTCCTCTAGCCTCCCCCTTGTAGGCTCAGGAGCTGCATTGACATTGGTGTCCTGCAGGAATGCAATGCTAAGAACATGATAGTGTTGGGATGTTAAGTCTCCTTCTCTGGAGATATTCAAAACCCGCCTGGTCAGAATCCTGTGCAACCTGCTCTGGGAGAACCTGCTTTAGCAGGGGGTTGGATTGGATGATCTCTGAAGGGCCCTTCCAATCCCTACCATTCAGTGATTCTGTATCTTGTTAGTACAAAAAATGACCTGAGACCCCGAGGTGTTTAGTGATGCTTTTTTTTGACATGTCATGGTGCAGCCTTGTGACCCAGAAAACTATTCATCAAACAACTGCTCCCCAAGGGCAAGGAAGGCATTGTGAAAGCTCTGTGCCAGCTGCTACCTGACAGCATGCTACATGTTGGCACTTTGCTGGTGGTGGAGCACCTGTGGGATCCAGGGTAGGACAAGGGTGAGGCAAAGGGCCTGTCTATACCACCAGGCTCAGCAGCGCCATCATGTAGAAGTCTGTAGGTAATGAGTGGGACCAGCAGCAGGGGTTGGTTAGCGCCCTTAACCTTTGACAGGCTCAGCTGATATGTGCTGGATGCTCACCAAAAGGCTTCATCCTTCAGGGACATCCTTAAGGCCCAAAGCTCTGCTCTTGGGCCCTGGCTGCACTATCAAAAGTTCCCCTGGTTGGCAGAGGTCAGACTTTGGAAATGGCAGCTAAGTCACAACTCTTGAAGAGGAGTCTTCACTGAAGCCCAACCCTGTTCTAGCACTGACCAAGGATTTTGAGACCTCCCACACCATGTCCTCCAGGAGGACAAGGACATTGACCTCCTCACAGCTCCACTACTGATATGCTGTGGAGGAAACCTTGTCTCAGGGCAGAAGGGAGTCACAGGTGCATTCACCGTCCTGGTTCATAGTTCAGTCCCCATCATTATCAATATGGAAATTTGATCTCTGAGATGGACTCAGGGGCTCCAGGGGAACACGTTCAGAAGAGGATGAGACAAGAAGGGATAAAAAAGGGAATGTTTCTCTCCAAGGCAGGACCTCTCCTTTGTGTATCCTCCATACCACCTGTGTGGATCCTACCTGGTCATTGTCATTAGCGGTGTCCGCTGGCTGCAGCAGTCTGTGCAGGATCCTTACTGGCACCCAGAAGGGCTATTTAGCAGAGGGGACATCTTGGGAAGACAGGTTTCTAGCAGTGGTGCTGGCACCCTTCTTTGGGTTTTGGAAACCCAGCACCAGTCCTTCCAAGCCGAGCGATAGCCATTTGCGACTGTGCCCCAGGCCTTGGTGAGTCCTCCTCATGCAGTAATGCAATCAAGAGTGGAATGCTCACTATGGACTGTGAAGGATGCTCTTTGGCCTCCTGTGCCAGAAGATGCCAGCAGCATTTGGACAATGAACTGCTGCTGGAAGGAAAGTGCACGGCAGAGGGTTCGGTCCTTACACCCAGCATGAATGATGGAAGGCAGGTGAGGCAAGGTATGGGGGAACAAACTGAGCTGAGGGCAAATAAAGGTGGAGAAAGAAGCCCTTCACCACGGTGGCATCTGAACCAATCTGTGGGTGGGGACTCCTGTGTGAGGAAGAGACAGTGAGTGGAAAATCAGGGAATGACAATTGTCAGACGTCCAGATCCGTGGGGGAGACACCCTACCTGGTGAGGGTGGTGAGGAAGTGGCGTGGCTGCAGCTGGTGACACAGTGGCTGTGGCAACAGGGCTGCAGCTGCCTGAGCAGGCGTCTCAGAGAAAAGGAAAAAAGGAGAAACAAGGAAACTCTGACTGCTCTGAGGGAAAGGAGCAATATTTTTTTGTTGTTTTTTATTCAAGGAGACTTAGTGCAGTCAATGTAAGCACCAGACAAAAGGACAGAAAGGGACAAGTGCAATGGGGGATGCAACCAGGTGAGGGGGCAGACCCAGCTCTTAACTGGACTGGTTTTGCTGAACAAAAGTATACAATTGGCAGGGAAGATGAGAACAAAGTAGGGGAGTCCAACTCACACTTGAAGAGTAAAGGAAACTGGGAGCGGGGAAAGCTACCCAGGGGCTGGAAAAGGGAGAGGGGACAGAGGCACAGGGGCACAAAGGAGGAGGTGTGGTAGTGGGTACACTGTTGGTGGCCTGCACTTGCTCAGGGTGGGCAGATATGGATAGCAGGGTGGGTTAAAGCTGGGAAGGAAGCAGCAATCTCTTTCTTACCCAGAAGACTGCTGTTGTGGAGTGGCAGCCTCCTCTTCTTACGGTACTTGAAAGAAAAGGTGGTTTAGTTCCAAGGGTAGAGGGTGTAAGTAATATGGGCAGATACGGCCAGAAATTATGTGGGGAGGGGAGATGACAAACACCCATAAAATCATGAATAATATGGAGAAGCAACAGAAGCTGTCAGTGTTATCTAAGAACAGAGGACCCATATGGGTGTAGTAGGTTTAAACAAACAGAAGTAGCTCATGCAGTTTATGCACAGCTTGCTAACGTGAGAAGTGGATGGCCACAGGATGCCACAAACACCAGAGACATGAGGTTGAAAAGGGATTAGACAAGCTCACAGTGAACAGATTTCTCACTGGCTAGTAAAAATGTTTATCTGAGTCATCTTCCAGTTCATGAAGTCCCTGAACCAACTCTTCAGATATTCTTGCTATTCTGTACTTCCTCTGTTTCTATGGCAAATTTAAATGAGGTGTCAAAGTTGATCTAACAGCTTGCTGATGATGATACATGCAGTTCTGCTTCCCTCGTCCTGAAACTACTTGTGAGTCTGTGCTGCTTCTGTTGCACCAGTTCTGGCATTTGTTCAGTTCATTAAACCGGCAGAAACATAACACAGAGTGAATAGTCTTCTGCCAGTTTAGTGAGCTGAATCGACCCACTATTTTCTGAGACAGTAGTATCCATCAAATCAAAATTTCTTGCTTCTCTCTGCGAAGTAAGACTAGATTTTTTTAAAATGGAAACGTAGATTCGCCAGTTATTACCTGATTTCAGGTATTCAGGCTTTAAGTATTTATAACCTCATAAGATCCTGATATTTACTGAATTAGTTTCTAAAAGCTCCTGACAGAGCTGGAGCCCTGGCTGTGCTAGGTGCCACACAGAGTTTAGGAATATTATTAAACACAGTAAGCAGGAAAAAAGAAACAGATGCATGTTCATGTGGGCAGCAGTGCTGCATAGCTTGCTAGTCTTACTTCATTATCAGCACTCTGTATGGCAACCAACATGAGTTTTGTTGTGTTTGCTTTTGTGTGTGTGTGTAACTGTTTCTTGTTCCTAGGATCAGCAAGATACCATCATTACCTCCCCTAGGAGCTTGCAGCCATATCAAGGTACAGTAGCAAAGGCACTGAGAAGCAAGCAGCAAGTTCATTCTGCTGCCATCTTCCTCTTGGTCAAGAAGCATATGCTGTGGCATTACAGTGAGAGCTCTCCTCAGACCAAGGATCTGTCTTCACCAGCTTCTAAGGAGCCAGAACCTGACATGTCTGGAGAATACCAGGATGGGGAGTGGCAGTTGCTGGGAATAATAAACAGGATTTGCACCCGCTGAAAGCAGGGTTTGTCTGAATCCATTAGACATCTCCACTACAGATTCTTCCATACGAGTCTCATTTAAGTCTTCCTTCCTACATAGTGGAAATACTGTCATTAAAGTCAGTTGAGTTTAGGGGGTGTTTCACCCCTTCCTGGAGCAGATGTCTTGAAAACGTCTGCTGAATTAGGTTTATACATGGGACCAGAGGGGGAAGCATTTGGGGGTGCCAAGCATGCTTGTAATTTTAAGATTGCTTTCTATCATCTTTGAAAAGTCCTGGTGATTGGGAAAAGTTCCTGATAACTGAAAAAAGACAAATGTCATACCTGTGGTCAAGAATGGCAAGAAGGAGAATCCAGGCAACTATGAGCTGGTCAGCCTCAACTCAGTCCCTAGAAAGACTGGACAGCACATCCTTCTGGAAGCTATTTCCAAGCACATCAAGGACAAGGAAGTGACTGGGAACAGCCAGCAGGGATTTACCAAGGGCCAGTTGTGCCTGACCAACCTGATTACCTTCTGCAATGAGACAACAGCCTGTGTGGACAACAGGAGGACACTGGATGTTGTATTGATTGATCTTAGCATTTACTTTATCAAAGCCTTTGACATGGTCTCCCACAGTCTACTTGTAGGCAAGTTGGTGAGATTTGGACTGGATAAGTGGAGTGTGAAGTGAATCAACAGTTGAGCTGAAGGCCCTATCTAGTTGCCAACTGGCAGCTAGTTTCTAGGGGCATTCTTCAGGGATGCACACTGATAGCTTGATAGTGTCTCTATTAATGGCCTGGTCAATGAGCTGTCTTGCACTCCCAGCAAGTTTGCAGACAGTACCAAACTGAGGAGAACTATTGCTATGCTGCAGGGCTGCTGCTCAGAGGGACCTTGGCAATCTAGGGAAAACAGCCTCCCTCTCAGAAACAGACGCTGGCAACACAACTGCTGTGAAAATGTGGCTGTTGTCACCAGTAGCTGGACATGGTGTGTATATGAACAAGGTAACTGAGAGGAAATCTGGCTGAGAGGGCTCTTACCTTCACTATGCGCTGCTGTTACCTTCCTTCTGTTTGACTGGTGATGAGCGCAAAATCTGTTGCTAACAAGTGTATGGAATGCGTCTGGTCATTTGCATTTTCAACAGAAGCATCTTGGTTGTATTGAAATAGAATTCAGAAAAGTTAAAAGAATGTTGCTGAAAGTGATGGGAATTCCTTACCTCTGAGTGAGAAGAGCTACTGAGCACCCATTGCTGGATTGTCTTAATGGAAGTGGCACAGGAACTGTAACTGCAGCCATCCCTCCTGACGTTCCTTCAAGGGCTCTCAAGGTTTACTGCAGAGGGAGTAGTCTTATACATATTGGGGCCGGTTCTCTTTAACATCTTTATCAATGATCTGGACAAGGGGATCGAGTGCACCCCCAGTAAGTTTGCAGATGACACCAAGTTGGGTGGGAGTGTTGACCGGCTGGAGGGTAGAAAGACCTTGCAGAGAGATCTGGAGAGGCTGGATGGATGAGCTGAGGCCAATGGGATGTAAAGTCAAGTGTCGGTTCCTGCACTTGGGTCACACCAACCCCATGCAGGCTGGGGGAAGAGTGGCGGGAGAACTGCCTGGCAGAAAAGGACCTGAGGGTGTTGGTCGACTGTCAGCTGAACATGAGCCAGCAGTGTGCCCAGGTGGCCAAGGCGGTCAACAGCATCCTGGCCTGTATAAGGAACAGTTTGGTGAGTAGGACTCAGGAGGTGATCGTCTCCCTCTGCTGGGCACTGGTGAGGCCCCACCTTGAGTACTGTGTCCAGTTTTGGGTCCCCTACCACAAAAAAGACATTGAGCAGGTCCAGAGAAGGGCAATGAAGCTGGTGAGGGGTCTGGAGGACAGATCTTATGAGGAAAGGCTGAGGGAGCTGGGGCTGTTCAGCCGGGAGAAAGGGAGGCTGAGGGGAGACCTTATACAAGGTCTCTCTACAACTCCCTGAAAGGAGGGTGTAGAGAGGCGGGGGTCCCAAGTCACAGGTGATAGGACGAGAGGAAATGGCCTCAAGTTGTGCCAAGTCTGAACCAAGGGAAGGTTCAGATTTGATATTAGGAAAATTTTTTCCACGGAAAGTGTTCTCAAGTATTGGAATGGGCTGCCCAGGGAAGTGGTTGAGGCACCATCCCTGGAGGTATTCAAAAGATGGGTTGATGTGGTGCTTAGTGACATGGCTTAGTGATGTTTTGATGTTTTTTTTTAATCAGAGTTAGGTTGATGGTTGGACTAGATGATCTTAAAGGTCCCTTCCAACCCAGACAATTCGATGATTCTATGATGCAACATTTGTTCCTCCCTACTCCACTCACAAGGAACCATCTTTGGATTGGTAAGCATAGCAGTATTGCTTCAATCCACACACTTTCCATGACCATCCTCCCTTCATGTTGCAATATTCAGGCTTGTTCTGGGAGGACCGATCAGCTTCCACTTTCATTGTCTTGCCGGCCTTCAGTCATGGTGACTCCTCATTGCTGACGCTCATCCCCTTCCCCACTTGTAGGAATAACCTGCACTGAAATGTATTTGCACGGTATTGCAGTGAACACACATGCTTTGTCTTTTATTTAGCTATTTCTTCTGTTTTCAATATTTTTCACATTATCATTGAAAGAACTATCTGCTGGACAACCACAATATGTACTTCTATACAAATAAAAAAAAAAAAAGGTGGTTTAACTTACCTGTGTGCCCAATATTGCAAGAGCTTCACCAGAGAGGCAGTTAGAAATCATGCAGCCTTCACATACCTTCTGTGAAATGCACTTGTGCACTCGTGACTGTGATCCACAGAGCATTAATGACATGGTAAATACGGACATTGATCTCTGTGACATGATAGCCTCCTTCTTTCAACTCAGAGGTTATGGGATGCTATTTGTCTTTCATTTATGATGCTTAGATAGTGTTTTCCTGTGCCAGTTCCATATCGCTGCTTTTTCCAATATGAGTTCCGGAAGCACTATATCAAATATTTACCAGCATTCAGAACGGTGTAATATTAGACCATGTGCCTTTTTTAAAATTAGCCTATAATTTAATCAATGAAAGGGCCTAGTTTGCTCTTGAATTAAACAGTATCTTATAAAAACCCAAAGAAAAGTAGGGGATCATCTTCCCGTGCTGTATTTTGCCATTCTGTTCATCATTGGAAATCTTCAAGAGTAAGCAAGACAGGAAAAGGAGAAAAGCATAGTCGAGCCAGATAGAGCAATGGGAATGGACTAGCTGGCCTCTCAAAGGCCCTTCCAGGACCATTATCTGTGGTTTTAATATTCACATTGGGCAGGTGAACCACCAGGAGAAATACCGTGGAGACATTTGGCCTCCAGATCCCCATTCACAGGTCCTTACTGTCCCAGGATTCTCAGCTGGGAACTTTTCTTGGCTTTGGGCACTGATGCCAACCCAGCTCCTTCCTGAAAATGCCAACTCTCTAAGTCAATGACCAAAATACTCTGCTGGGAAGCCTGTTTTTAAACAATGTCACTCCCCAGATACCGAAGGACAAAGTTCACGGTTTCACCTGCTGAAGTAATTCTACTGTGCATAGACCATCTACTATTTGTTAGAGAAAAGACTTGGCCCCGTGTCTTCTGCTTTCTAGGTGTGTTCTAAATACTGGACTGGACTGTAGTGTCAAGGTCTTCCTCTGCCTCCTCCCAGCTTCATTTGTATATGTACAAAGAGGGCAAAATTTTCTAGTTAGGAACTATTGTATGCCTCAGAAAAGTCAAGCAGCTCATGATCCAGGAGTTATGGGATGGATGGTGGGTCGAAAGGTTCCACATGCCCATCTGAATAGTTGGAGAAAACAGAGGACACCAGGTCATTCACAAAGAGCAGGCTCAGAGCATTGGCATAGAAGCAGAGATAATATTCCTCAGTCAAAAGGGATGAGTTGAAGAGGAAGCCTTTTTCTTCAAGAACTTCCCTAAGACATGGGTTTCTACATATCCTACCTCCACTTGCCCACTGGTCTTTAATCCATTTGAGCCATCTTCTCTGGGACTGTTCTCAATAGTGAAGGAATCTCAATCCACTGGCCACTAGCTATAAAGATACAGCAGGGAAACACTATTAGAACTCCTCACATAGCAGACATAAACCATGTGTTCCCCTCCTTCTCTTGTTATCCAAGACAGTTTTCCCTGTGGTCTAAGGTACAAGGTGCTGCAGAGGTCACTCAGACTGATCTCTCTCAGGCTCCTGCTTTTGTGCCATCCTGCCCAGAGATTTTCTCTAACAACACCATGGTCTGAAAAAGAATTACAAAGTTGTGGCCTTCAGTTGTATTGCCTTGGGAGCCTGGATCTGAGCAGAATCAGTGAAGAAGGTGGTGAAGAGTCAGCATGCGTTTGCAAAGGGTGACTCATGCCTGACCAGTCTGGTTGCCTTGTATGATACATTTACTGGGTCTGTGCCAGAGCAGAGAGGAGCGTAATTTACCATGACTTTAGCAAGGCTTTCAACAATAACTCCCACATTATCCTTGTATCCAATTTGGGATGTTGTGGTCTGGATGGGTGGCAGCCTGATACCAAGCAGAGTACTGGAGGGGGCTATCCTAGGACCTGTCCTGTTCAGCATCTTTATCAATGGCCTGGAGGAGGTGACAGAGTGTACTCAAGTCTGCAGAGCTGGACATTGCTCAGCTGACACTGAGCTGGAGGGTCCAGTGCATACAGTCAGGGGCACAGCCACTCTTCAGAGGGACCTAGACAGGCTGGAGGAAGGGGCTAACAGGAATCTTACGAAATTCAACAAGGACAAATGCAAAATCTTGCACCAGGGAAGGGAGAACCCTTTGCAATGATACAGGCTGAGCACTGACTGGCTGAGTAGCAGCTCTGCTGGAAAGGACCTGGGGGTCTTGGTAGACAGCAAGCTGAGCAGGAGCCAGCAGTGTGCCCTGGCAGCAAAGAAGGCTATACTGGCAGAAGTATAGCTAATAAATCAAGGGAAGTGATTATCCTACTCTACTCAGCCCTTGTTAGACCACATCTAGAATACTGTGTCCAGTTTTGGGCCTCTAACTACAAAAAAGACATACCTAAATCAGAGTGAGGTCAATGGAGGGACACCAGAATGGTCACTAGACTGGAGAACTTGCCCCAAGAACGCAGAGGGGGAAGCTGAATGAACCAGGCTTGCTCAGTTTGGAGAGGAGAAGGCTATGAAGGAACCTCACAACAGCTTCCCCAGGACCTATGAGGAAGTGACTGGTGGGAGACCAAGACAATAGACATAAGTTGAAAAAAGAGAAGTTCAGGCTGGATATAAGGAAAATCTTTTCCACCGTGAGGACAGACAAGCAATTGAACAGGTTACCCAGAGAAGCTGTGCATCCTCATCCTCAGAAGGCTGAATAAAACCTTGGGTAGCCTGGCCCCTTCCAACCTGAATTAGTCTATGCATTGCATGTCCCCAGATCGGAGCAAGGAATGATACACTGTGATTGCCTCTATCAGTATTTCTAATGAGATGTTGGCATCAGTTGCTCCAAGGCTCTGATTTCAAGGTTAGAACAAGGCATGAGGCTACCTGAAGGACACTGTGAAGAAGCTCCCTAAGTGAAATGCAGGCCAAAATTCAGCATCATTTGGACAACCAAGTGACAGCCTTGCTGCCAAGTTTTTGCAGCAGCACTGTGCTCTGAGGGCTCACTGCTAGCATGACATCTTGAAACATGAGATTGGAAGAGAAACAATAGCTCATAAGTGACCTGGCTGAAGGCAAGGCCTGCCTTTGGCAGCATGAAGCGATATGGTGAGAATTCCAGCCTATAGCTCTCAGCAGAGGCTGGTACAAAGCAGGAGACACCAGCACTGTGCTGGCCAGGCTGATGGAGGGGAGGCAGAGAAACCGTCTTTGATTCATTCAAGTCTTTGAGGAACCCAGACCTTCTTTCTGGGTTCAGACTGTGACCCTGACTATCATTTACATGGTTTGTCCTTTATGCACTTGCTCTAGTTGGGTCCTTTTTGTTTTCAAGCTGTAAAACTGGTATGTTTGTGCAGTTAAAGCTGTGTGACACCTCCCTGTACCCTGAGCCCTTCAGGTCACTGGGCTGTGCCAGATGAGTAGACAAAAGGGTCGATCGACAAAGCACAGGATGGACAGCCTCAAAAGAGCAGCTGGGGAAAAAGAGGAGAAACTTCATAGATACTCCCAAAACCCAGTGTCTTCATGACAGGAAACCTTTACCTGAAATGCAAAAAAAAATCTGCAGAGGTCTGATCCCATGACTTCTGGAGGTACACACTCTTCAGGCTGTGACTGTCTCCCAGATTAAATTGCTGGGGGACAGGAAAAGATTCCTGGGGGAATGAGGGGATGTCATATGATGGGCATTCTCAAACTAGTGCTTATGCTATATGCCTGCAGGAAACTTTCCAGGATGCTCTTTGTTTTGAGGGTCAGTCCCTGCTGGCAGCACTGCTGGGTTATTTTAAAAGCAGTTCTGTTTTGCTGGGTCAATGTCACACAGGAAAGTTCCTCCAAATCCTTGAGCAGCTGGTAAGGGATGTGAAGATCTCCAGTGATGTGGACCCAGAAGCACAAAACCTGTCTTTAAACATCAGCTCTTGAAACACATGAGCTCAACACAAGGAAACTGAAACCCTGACATTGGCCACTACTGTGTCCAGGAAGACCTGTATCACCCAGAGCCATGATAAAAAAGACTGTTCTAAAATAACGCGGACTGTGTCCTCTGAGAAGGAATGGGTACTTGTCTATCCCCTTTAGAAGATGCCAATGCTCTGGAATATGCCATGTCCCATGTAAGCTAGGACACCTTCCCCCAGACTCAGAATCACAGAATCGCCTAGGTTGGAAGAGACCTTTAAGATGATCTAGTCCAACAATAATTAAAAAAAAACCAAACCAACCAACAAAACAAAACAAAAGAACCCCCACAAAAAGCCAACTCTAAACCCTATTCCCGAGCACCATGTCAATTTGTCTTTTGAATATCTTCAGGGATGGTGCCTCAACCACCTCCCTGGGCAGCCCATTCCAATGCCTGGTAACCCTTCCAGTGAAGAAATTTTTCCTAATATCCAACCTGAACCTCCCCTAGTGCAACTTGAGGCCATTTCCTCTCATCCTATTGCCTGTAACTTGGGAGAAGAGACCGACCCCCGCCTCTCTACACCCTTCTTTCAGGCAGTTGGAGAGAGCAAGAAGGTCCCCCCTCAGTCTTCTCTAGACTGTACAACCCCAGCACCCTCAGCCTCTCCTCATAAGACTTATTCTCCAGACCCCTCACCGGCTTCGTTGCCCTTCTCTGGACCCGCTCCAGCACCTCAATGTCTTTTTTGTGGTAGGGGACCCAAAACTGGACACAGTACTCAAGGTGGGGCCTCACCAGTGCCCAGCAGA
>JAOXNO010000010.1:8111637-8121745 GCA_028565335.1 Limnodromus scolopaceus | reverse complement strand
AGGCCTCCAACTCGACCCTGCTCCATTAATCACAACCCTCTGAGTTCTGTCACACAGCCAGCTCTCAATCCACCTCACTGTCCCCTCACCTAGCCCACACTTTCTCAATTTCCTAATGAGGATGTTATGGGAGACAGTGTCAAAAGCCTTGCTTTTGCAAGTCAAAGTAGATGACATTTGCTGCTCTCCCCTCGTCCAGCCATCTAGTTATAATATCATAGAAGGCTATCAGATTGGTCAAGCATGAGTTACCCTTGGTAAATCCATGTTGACCACTCCCAATAACTTCCTGTTCTTCAACGTGTTTGGAGATGACATCCAGAATGAGTCGCTCCATTACCTTCCCAGGGACGGAGGCGAGACTAACTGGCCTGTAGTTCCCTGGGTCCTCCTTCTTGCCCTTTTTGAAGACTGGAGTGATATTTGCCTTCCTCCAGTCCTCAGGTACTTCTCCTATTCTCCATGACCTCTTGAAGATGATGGAGAGTGACCCAGCAATAACATCTGCCAGTTCTCTTAGCACTCGTGGGTGCATCCCATCTGGGATGATGAGAAACCAAGGCACAGAGTAACCTTGGAGTGAAGATATTTGACAGTGATGATAAATCACAGCAAGCAGCAGTCATCAGAGCCTCTTCTGTAGCCAGTGGGGAGAGAACAGCGCCTCCTAACTGCAGGACCACCAGAGACCAGGCCCCTGCAACTGCCTCTCTCCTTCACCCTAGATGTGATCTGGGCTGACCATGCCCTTCATTTATACACTGCCAGCAGTACTGAAGGTTGCACAGGGGAAGGGCCTTTTAGTCAGTTCCTGGGTGGAATTCAGTGGCTCCTGGAGGTGAGGAGATGTATCATGATATCCTGATATTCTGGAGAGATTCTTTTTCATTCATCAAGAAGAAGGATCACAACTTCATCACAGGAAAGAATATTTAAATGGAGAGGCAATTTTAGACATTGCAGTGCTATTTAACTTAGCAAAGAAAGAGAAAGCTCAGTTCAGGATCTGGAAGGTGAAGCAAGGCACATATTCAATGTGAAAAGAAAAGACAACTGCATCCTGGGCTGCACCAAAAGAAGCACGGCCAGCAGGTTGAGGGAGGTGAATCTACCCCTCTATGCCACTCTGGTGAGATCCCACCTGGAGTACTGCATCCAGCTCTGGAGTCCTCAACACAGGAAGGTCATGGACCTGTTGGAACAAGTCCAGAGGAGGCCACAGAGATGCTCCGAGGGCTGGAGCCCCTCTGTTGTGAGGACAGACTGAGAGAGTTGGGGGGTTCAGGGTTGAGAAGAAAAGGCTCTGGGGAGACCTTAGAGCCCCTTCCAGTCCCTAAAGGGGGCTCCAGGAAAGCTGGGAGGGACTCTGGATCAGGGAGGGGAGCCATAGGACGAGGGGGAAGGGTTTTAAACTGAAAGAGGGGAGACTGAGATGAGATATCTGGAAGAACTTCTTTGGTGTGAGGGTGGTGAGAGCCTGGCCCAGGTTGCCCAGAGAGGCTGTGGCTGCCCCATCGCTGGAGGGGTTCAAGGCCAGGTTGGAGGGGGCTTGGAGCAACGTGGTCTGGTGGGAGGTGTCCCTGCCCAGGGCAGGGGCATTGGAATTCAATGATCTTTAAGGTCCCTTCCAACCCAAACCATTCTATGATTCTATCTGTTGGTAATACCCACTGGGAGCACTTCACAGTTCAAGCTCCTTACTCAAAACCGTGTACTTCTTTTGAAAAGATGTTTTGCATTCCAGCTCTGTTGTTAAACCAACACAGCAAGGGCAAGGCAGCAGGGGAGGGTTTCTAGCCTGGTTAAGCTGGAGGAGAAACCAAGTGCCAAGCGGTGACAAGGCAGGTGACAACTTGCAAGCAGGAGGCTGCACGGCACTGACAGCTTGCTAGGATGGAGTGCCATCGTGTGGGCTCTGCTCGGAGAGAGACCGCCAAGGAGCACCAAAGACGCTCACTCGGTCCAGAGTGTAAACGAAGTCATGACCTATTTCTGTCCTTTCTGGAGCACAGCTACCGTTTCTGGAGAAGAGGATGGTTCCTGCAGACAGCAGCTGCACAATGCAGCCCACAGTGCCGTCTGACAATGCTGGGTTGCAAAGAGAATGCTTTGGTGCAGCCCAGTCTGTGTTGGAGGGAGGTAAATAGTGTATACAAAAATGAGTCTGTTGAAATGAATTTGCTTTCATTGAATAGAACAGGAAAAAAAGGACAACAAGATGAAATGTCTTTTAACAAGCTGAACATTTCCTTTAAGTTCACACTGATGTTAGAGGAATTAGGGAATTAAGTCTACCCCCTTGTAGCTGGGTAACAACGGGGGGAATTGTAAAGGCATGGCTGAGAACAGAGCTAAATTTCAGCAAACTACTGAAAATCCATTTGCTCTCCCATCTTTTTGTAACCAATTCTAAATTTTCATTTTAATGTAGAAACCTTTATCTTGCCTAAATAGAAAAGATATATTCCAACATGCCGAAACCTTGACCAGTAATAAAGCTACTCCCTCTGTGAGCTGATGAACACCAGATGGCACTCCTAACAGGAATCACACCTTTGAAAGATACACTTCATGGATGAAATCAAAGCAGGGAGAAATTTTTGAGTAAGTTCTTGCATATTTGGGACAATTAACTGAATCATGCAGCATAAGAGTATCTGTGCAGTCCAACTTGGGAGACGAGAACCCTGTTCAAACATCATGAAATCCATTTAGAATAATCAATAGCAATCTGCCACTCCATAGACCGTAATCAAATCAGGATGCAGCTTCTGGGAGAAAAACAAGGAATTGCCATAGCGTATTGCACTGAAAAACGAGATCCCCAGAAGATAGAGTCTGTGTAGAAGTAAAAAATTGGTAAAATCTGTAAAATGTAATATGAGTAGGTTTGCATGCATCAGTATAAAGGACTGGATAGGCAGCAAAAGTAACCATAGTCCTAACCACTTTCATAGCTTTGGATTCAGCTGCCTTAAATACATAACATTTTGCAAAAGCTATCAATCCCATAGAATAAACCTGACAGAAAATAATATATATATGTACCTTGCACAATGAAGTAGGATTAGGCTGCACTATGTACTGAAAAAACTGCCACATTGCCATCACAAAGAAAGATGAAAAGTTATTGGGGGGGATCAGTTTAAGAGCTTGGCTACCGGCTGTGCATCATGCACAAGCTAATGTGCCATTTGAACTTACAGTTAGCACCCTGAAAAGAAAGCAGAGTAATCTAGAATAGAAGTGTCCTCTCATGATGAGGAGATGATTTCCACTCTGGCTACACAAGCCGAACAAGGGGAATGTGCACAAGTGTCCCTTTTGCCCTGAGACAAGCTGCCGCGTCCCTGGGAGAGAGGGATGAGCACGACTGCAATCGCTTATTTGTTTTCTGCCTAAGCAAGGACCGCGAGCTGCAAGGCTGTCGCAGTTCTGGGAGAAGCCAAGAGCACCTGCAGGACGCAGCAGCCCTTGATGCCACGCAGCGCTTGGGGCAAGGTCTGTTTTGCTCCTCTGTTCTCACCCACCATGTGCACGGCAGAAGTTTCCCACGGGGCTGGCCCCAGCTCCAGCCAGGCAGGGCTGGGCAAGGCTCAGCCGTGCAGAGCACTGGCCCACTTCTGCTGGCAGGAAGGACAGCCACTGCTGACGCTCTCAGCCTCCTCTCTGTTCCCCAGGCTCCAAGCAGGGCTGGCAGTACTGGCTCCCGTCCCCGGGCAGGCTCTCCTTTGGCCACGGCTTGTGGATGCCTCTGGCAGCCCCGTGCCAAGGGTGAGCCCATGCTCAGGTGCCAGGCTGGGCATACAGCAGCCCCACGCATGCCGCCCTGCATTCCAAATCACCCACTGATTCCACTCCGACATTTTACACGGGGTCCTGATTCCTGACTTTTGCAGGTACCTGTGTTAGTAGAAGAAATCATTAAAAATTCTTCAGCTTCTGAGATGAATCAGTAGGAGCATGACTTTGCTCATTAAGTTCTCATGCGGCTAGGGAGTAGCAAGGCCACTGTGTTACTGGCCAGACTGGTTATCCCATTATTCAAGATGCTTTTGAGATCTCAAGTGTACTTTGCATCAACACCAAACAACTTTTTAATACTGGAATATATTTCAAGAAACAGAGCTCTAATACTCCAGGTGTAGCTAATTTGCACTCTCCTGACCTTTCTTTGCTCTGAGATGTCTTCATCATTTCTGAATTCAGTGTGCACTTAATCAGTTATCCAACCAATATGTGGAAATTACAAAACTCATATAAGACAAGTATAGATTAATTGTTGATCGATAACACTCTATTGGTTTGGTCATAATACAATGAACTGTACATTTTCTAAGCTTTTTATTAGAAAAAGTATTTTCTTTGCTTTATTACATTAGGTCTATACTGATGTATCAGTTTGCTATGAATATAACATTTTCCACTGGTTATAATATCAATAATATGATCACTGTTTTCAAAATTCCTCTCCTTGCCCCCTACTTCAGTGATCCATCACAAAATAAAGTTAAGATGGGATTCATCACAGTCCACGTAGACATCTAAAACGCAGTCAGAGCCAGTCACCCTGACAGGCAGCTGAGCAAATCTCTTCATTGACTGCAAGGGGAGCTGGTACAAAATAATTCATGTTTCTAATACACGTGACACTGCATATGTTCACTCCAGCATGGATCATGCAGCACAGGTAAATCTCTAGTGCTAGGATTACTGTGACTATTTCAAAGCAAGGCCGGCATGCCTATTTTGTTTCTTTGATGTAGAGAACAGTAGTCTGTAAGATAAATTGTATACAAAACATTCCCCATTTTAAATAAGGAACTGTGATAATTAGCAAGGAAATACTGGCAATGTTTAACACCTTCTCTCCCTTCTCCCCACCTTACATTTTTACTCAGGTTTCAAGAAAGTATTGGTATTTTTTCTCTTTTGCCTTTATACACAGCCAGCGTGGGTTAGCTAGCCAACCCATTGTCAGCTACCACGTTAAAACTGCTGTTACACCTTATAAATAAATACTACTTGTCAAAGAGAAGGGTTGGGATTTAGTGGGCAGTGATGCTGGCAAATACTGCACTGCGAGAACACACTCTAGAGCATGTTACTGATAATTTCTCTGGAGGAAGCAGGGGCTAGAGCACCGAGATCAGGCACTACCTGGGCTCTCTCAGCCCTAAAGATGAGAAACACACATGATGCAAAATCTCCAATAAACTTTTTCTTTCTCACATTTCCTCTCCCATTATTCTTCGATGTCATATAATTGTAAGGGCCAATGAAACACAGTGGGGTGTGAGACTGTAATGCTGACTGCATTCACATGCCTGCAAGGTAGGATCTGGGACAAGCGGAGTGACACTGGCTGATCTGGATGCTCTAATTGATGCAGAAGGCCTGACCCGGCACATCTGACATCTGAAGAGTGGCTAACCATCTCAGGCTCCCTCTGTGGAGATTACTTTTCCCTCCTGTCCTAGAAGCCTGTTTAGGTGGTGCCCATTCCTTTCCAGTATCTGCAAAGGAAGCCTGGAGTGACTTTGGCACTTAAATGCCCAGCATGAAGCTCTGAGCCTTGCCTGGAGCCTGGAAGCAGCAGTGGAAGCAGGAGAGCCAGGACAGGGCCGGGAGACCAGCCAGGGTCCCCCAAGTACCTGCCCAGAGTACTGGAGCTCCTTTAGAAAAGGATGGGCAATAACTGTTACAGAGTACCTCTGGGGTGCTTTCAGATTTGGGAACTTTTCCAAGTGTTTAATGATGTTTTAATTCCTCTATTTTAAAGTCAACAAAATGTTGGCATCCATTCAATGGAGCAGTGGGAATTAGGCTCATACTGAGCATGCTGGAAAACCCCAGTGCTTTCAAAGAAGTCCTCGGTGCTCAAAACTCTGCACTTTCAAAATCAGCTGAAACTAGAATGGTAAGTCCTTGAAAGAGATGCAAAAAAGGGAAAGTTCTTGCATGTCTCATACAAACTATTCTTGTGCAGTTCAGCGCCACACTGTGCTCATCACCTCTTGATGCTTTATTTAACTTGGTTGCAGTGTGCTCAGCCATTCCCATGAGACTTAATCACTGAGCACAGTGGTGCACTACGATTTCTCAGGGCCATCCATGTGCGCCACATTTCACTTTTATGCTTTAGCCATTTTTCCTTGTCTGACTTTTTTTCCAGTCCAGAAGTCAAGGAGAATTAAATTTTTTTCCAGTAAGTATCCTACAGCTTTGCCTGTAAAGGGATTTGGAAAGCATTGGTTGATGTGCTAATGCTTGCACTTAAATAAAGTCAAGCCTTAAAAATACAAGTGATGAGGGTAGAATTGATCTGCCCAACTACAGGCATTTAGTCAGAGCATCCCCCGATACTGCTAACACAGAGAATAAGGTTGCTTGAGAAGGCAGCACAGTGACCTCTCATGCAGCGCTTCCCCACTTAGTAAATAAATTCAAAATGCACATTTGCAGAAACATGGTCTTACACTTCTCGGAAGAAGCACTTGTCCATCCTGCTGCCCCTTACCTTCCTGAAGGCAATTCAGGAAGAAACTGGGGCACAGGTTTTGCTTGAATGACCTCACCTTGAGCTGGCGGCCAGATGTGTCAGAGGGCACACAGGGTTTTAACCTACACACTTGCTGCACGAAACACACAGCAATTCTATCATGACGGGAACAAGGAGGGCCAGTAGCTGGTGCTTTCTGTTACTGTTTGAGTGATAAAGTGGATGGCATGCTTCATCCAGTAAAATGACACCAGAGGGGTTCCACCATACTAGGAAACAGGGTTAAGACGGTTAAACTCAAGTTTAAGAACAAGTACAAGGTATTTAGTGCAGGTAGAAACAAGCAGCTACCCTATTGTGTGACGGAGAGTAACCAGCTAGGTAAAAGCTCTGCACAGTGTGGGACCAACATGCACTGTCAACAGTATCAGTGACACTGTACCTCGGCAAAACGGCAAAGACCTTGGCAGGTGTGCAACTAGGAATAAGACCTTGAATAGATGTTGTTGTGTTCACCTTGGACAAGGCCAAATGGGAGCCCTGTGTTCAGCTTAGGCACCGTTCTCAAGAAGATACTGACCACATAGAAAGAGATCAGAGGAAAGCAGTGAGAATCATCAGAAAAGCAAATGTATGGGAATAAACTGAATGAACAGTGATGTTTGGGCAGGACACGGCTGAAGGAGACGTTCAACAGTCTCTATATGTGTGAAAGCCTGCTGCAGAACAGGAAGGAACAGTCCATTCCCCATGGCTGTGACTAATATCACTGACAGGAGAGGGATTTAATTGCAGCAAGGAAAACTGAGCCATTAGGAAAACCTTAGAGATAGTAAGGGTAGTGAAACTCTTGAAATATTGCTTGGGGACACTGTGACATCTCTGACACAGAAAGTCTTTAAGGACAGGTCAAACAATCTTTCTGGAATGTGATTTCCAATAACTAATTCAGGTAAGCAAAATGGATTAGGTAAGTAAAATGATGCAAAACACAAGAATTTTTTTTTTACTGCAATACAGTGTAAATTTAGCCAACTCAAAATGAACAAAAACCCAAGACAGGGCAAGCTTTGCAGAGCATCACAGTTCAGACACGGAGCTAGCTAAGGACTCGGAATTTTGGTTCTGTGGTGCTCCACGTGGGCAGAGGAACTAAGATAATCCTCACCATCAAGCAGAGACTGGTGAGGAATGACAGAGTTGTTTGTAACTGTCACTGGGTGTCATTAGTGCACCAGAGCCCCCAGCATCCACCATTTCCGATCACAAACGGGAGGAAGGAACTCTGCATGATTGTGCCAGGTAAGAGCACTGTACCAAAATGTTGTCTTTGATAGCCTACTGCATCAGCTCCTGGCTTTCTGAGTGCTGCTCCCTCCTAGTCCTCTACCCTCCTCTCTCACTGTGCTCTGGACTTTGCTGTAAACCTCTGCCTTCTTATTCACTTTCTAGGATGGAGACACAAGGTCCCACGACATACAATGCTTATTCCTTTTATTCCTGAATATTTGTAAGGCACTATGAAGTAGCATTCCCATGTTATGACCTGTTAAGAGCTCTCCAGCTATAGAAACCTAGGCAAGTAAGAAGCTGAGCAGTTACTGCTCTGACTACAGTATTCATGGCAATGATGATGCTTATTTTCCTCCAGTTTAAAATAAGCTCCCCTAGCCAACCCAATTTCAATGAGCTCAGAGATGTAAAATTTCTAAATTCTCCTCTGCACAATGTCTCTGTGCTCATGTAGGGGTGGTGATGGGCAGTCTGGGAGCTACTAGACAGACAGAAGGATCATCTCAGATGAGTCCTACACAGCAGCTCTGGGCATGGAGGGTGGGTCATAATTTGTGTGCACTCTGAAGGGTGTCTCTCTTTATCTTCACCTCTGAGTGCCTGGCCAAGGGTGCAGAATGGAATCTTTCCTCAAAAAGCAGAGGTAAGACCAGTCAATTTTTTTATGCTAACTTTTTATATCAGCCCCCTTGGAGCTGTATGTGGGACAACTCCAGTCAGGCAAACAGCTGATGGGACTGCCTTGCATGCAAGAAGGGTGTAATCTTTGCCATTATTTTTTGCTCTGCATTTACATGAGGACAATGCACTGTCATTGTGCTTACTCTGTGACAGCCACTGAAAGTAACCAGGTCCCTCGCAGCTTCCTGCATTTTGACATCTCTCAATTTAAGAAATATACTTCCCAGATTTCTAAGAAAGCTGCAAACCAGTGCTGCTCACACCACAGAGGTTTGATTTATTTTTTTTTATTTCCTTATTCTCTGCCATTTACTCACACATGCCTGCATTACTTGTGCTCAGTTTCTATCTCCTCCCAGCCCATCATAAGTGTGATATAGGGAGCGACCATCAGCTGCAAAGACAGAACAATCTGTGCTTTCAAGAAAAATGGGTAAGTCGTCTCTGGTGAGGATGCTACTCTGAGACCATCAGGATCTGGGGGTAAACGGGAAAACCAGAAAAAGTTACAGGCAATATGAAAACCAACAGATTGGCAATTTGTTTGATATTTGTTCATTTTAATATTTGAGAAGCATGCATGATGTACAGCCTAAATCCTTTCTTATGATGCCACCTTAACCTTGGGGAAAACAGGAAAAACAAAAGCAAATCTGTCTTGAGAAACCTCACAGATCCCAGCCATTGCTTTCTGGAATAATCCATTTAATACACCACCGACCACAGTCTCTGTGATAAGGAAGTTACAATTGCTGGCAAAGTAATTCCCACCACTCTGAAGTCAGTTGTCCACGTATTTTTTGCGAAGATAGTTTCTTCCTTGGGGTTTACATCAGGCTCAGAACTGGGAAAGGGACTGTCTTTCTGGGGAAATTTTATTCTCCTTGAAGTCTTTATTCAAGTCTCATGCACTGCTGCCCTCAGGATCCTGGAAAAATCAGGACCATCTCATGATTGCAGGGCAGTGCTGGCCGTGCTTGTCCTCGGCTGGCTCCTGCTCTTTGCTGCAGTACCACAGCTCATCCCAAAAGCAGTCCACATTCATCATTTGCTGCAACACATGACATGGTGGCAGTCCATTGGCTCCAAGTGAGAAAACGCTGGGCTTTGCCCTTGAAATCCTGGCTTTCCATCCAAACATATACATACACATGGAAGGGCGAGGACTCCAGGAGTACAACATTATAGTGGAGACTCCTGGCTTTGAGTTAGCACCTACATGGAGGTGACATTTGGTCACCATCATACCCGAAGCAGGAGAGTGCAGAAGAAGCCAGGCAGCTGGGTCACTCGTGGTATGCAAACCAGGAGGGTGTGGGATAATGCTGGGGCAACCATAACAAGGCAAATCTCACAGCCGTGGTCACCCAAAGCTTTCCCCAGGGCAACCCACACAAAATTACACTTTTAAAGTGGTCACTTCACTTACCCAGTACCACCCTTACACCTGGGGGAAGAGACCTGCGACATCCATGTAAAACTCCAAATTCCCAGTGAAAGCAAAGCCTCCCTTCGAGACGAATCCGCCCGGTAACGCCGCGCCCGCCGCCGCCCTCCCCGCTCCGCCGGGGCTGGGGACCTTCGCTCGCCCCCTCCACCGCTGCCCCCGACCGGGGCGGCGACGCCGCCGCA
>JAOXNO010000010.1:8094754-8111154 GCA_028565335.1 Limnodromus scolopaceus | reverse complement strand
CTCTGCCCGTCGGCGAGGGGAGCCCCGGGGCGGGCGGGGTCCGCACCGCTCCGCGTTCTCTCCCGCGGAACATGACTGTGTCGGGCGGCGCGGACCCCGGCGTTGGTCCGGGCGATGCGAAGACCGATCGCCCCGCGCGGCGCGGAGGGTGCCCGGAAACGCTACCGACGGCCAGGGCAGCCGCGGGCCGAGCGCCCCGCTGTCGGGCTTGACCTTGCCGCAGGGGACACCCGTGTCCGCGCACCCCCCGCCTCCCGCGGGCAGCCCTGGGGGAGCCGGAGCGCTGCCTGCAGCCCGACAGATCCAGGGAGCGGTTTTTAACTGATTTTAGTCGCTCACGAGAAGTAAAAACCGGATAAGCAGTAACTTCGTTCACGCTCGACAGAACATTTATATAATAGCAATTCAAATAGAGCTAAGGTCTTGAAAGAGCAATGCTGGTCACAGCCCCTTTGCAGTATCATGTGGCCTTAAAAAGATTTTAAATTAGCCATTGCCAACCAGCTTTCTCCATTTCCCTCTGGTAGCTAATTTACATATTGGATTATTTTCAAAAAAACAACTAATCTCATGATTTTTGAACACTTAATACTACTGATAGCTCGGCTCTGCCATCTACATCGCCTTGTCTCAGTGTGACTGGCTGAAACTCATTAGCACTCAAAAAGTTTGTGATTCTGAGCACGTCTGCTGTACCTGTCCAAAGGTCAGTCTCACAAGTGTCATCCTCTCCAAAAATTTTAGAGGGTTTTGTCCCAACTTCAACACCTCAAAGAGCTGGCTACTCCCAGGAACAGCAGCATTTAATCTATTCTCCATTGCAATTGAGGACATAGAATGTGTTTATGAATCTGAAGAGGCTGGGTATGGTGTAAGTCATAAAGCTGCAGCCTCACTTAAGAATGAGAGGAAAATAGAGGCTTTTCAAACTGTACCATCATGGTGTGAATCTTATTTACAAAAAAAAAAAATTCCCTGCAGCATCACTTCACTTCCAGGCTGGGAAATGACACGTGGTGAAGCTTTTGAGCCTCCAGAATTTCCTAGAGACAGACTGAGACAAGTGTAGCTACAATAGATTTTCTTCAAAAGTCTAGAGAAGATGCCTCTCAGTTTATTTTCCTTCCAAACAAGGTGGGTGTTGTTTCGTGGGTGGAAATGGGTTTGGTGTGATACAGTGTTAAAGGAAAGATACCGGCTCTTTTATATCTCCAACTGAGGAATAAATTCCACCCTCAGGGCAATACATCCTTCAGGGAATCTTGCAGAGCTTTGCAGCAGGGAGCACAGGCTGGTCTCTGGTCTGCGGCCACCCAGCACCATCTCCTGCTGTCCCTGCCGTCACTTGGTGGGAGCAGGAAGCTCGCCTGCTGGAGGCTGAGGCCACGGTCCTCACAGCAGGGGAAAAACATTTGCTGTAAAGTCATTCTTCTCCCATGCCAGGGCTTCACAGGTGTTAGCTATTTTTCAGAAACATTAATTCCATCCAGAAAAAGGCTGTGTCTGGTGGCTTTCCTTAGGCTGACTGGGAAAAACAGAATTTTAAGGTGCAAACTGGTCTTCAGATATTAAAAAAAAATACATTTTTCATCTGACTTTGATCACCCAGACACTCTCTTGCCTAATGACAGCTGTATCCCATTTCACTCCTGCTTTATAAGGTCAAAATCAGTGTTGTATTTAATATCCTGTGTTGAATGACTGCTTAGAAAAATAATGCAACTATTCTTTTTTGAGATATGTTATCTTTTTATTTTTGTTGTTTTGGTGGGGTGAGTGCACAGAGAGAATTTGTGTGCATGCCCAGAGACAGTATGAATGTGCACCCGTAAGATAGGCAGATCTACTGATAAATGAGCCTTTGAAACAAGTGAAGAGCTCTGCGGCAGTGTGTATCTGCACAAATGAGTCTGTTTCTGGTTTACTTAAAGACTACTGTGTTATACTGAACACCAGCATCACTCAGGCAAATCACGACAAAATCCCTGAGACTGGAATTATTTTGCTGCCCTGGTTGAAGCTCTCCAAGAGCTGGAATCTGTCATGGTCGCATCGCCCAGTGGACGGTAGGGTCAGCAGACAGAGCAATTCAAGTGAATTCTGGACAGCATGGAAACCACCACCCACATTCATTCTCCTCTGGAGAAGGAGATGACATTAAAATGGCTATGGCCTGGATGGTGTCCAAGTAAAAATACCTCCTTTCTCTTCAGCGGTGTGGCTCCCTGTGGATGCATCACCCTGTGGATGCATCACAGTCAGTTCCACTTGCTTATGTGAACAGAGATAAGAACTTCTTCCCTCTGTAAACCTTGCCAAGCCCAGACTAGAGAAGGACAGGGGGGCAGATGTGATCCTGAGAACTACAGTAAGTACCTCGAAACTGCTTTTGCTCACTGTTAGACTATGGTCAGAACACTAATACATAGGACCTTCCTAATTTTCAGCCTAATTTTGCCCATTGCTAATTTTCATCTATTTCTTCTGCTGCCAGCGGTGTTCTTCTTTGAGGTTTACCCCTGTGATTAACCAACCGACTCTTTTTGAGTCAACAAAATATACTGGCTTCTTGTCAAAGAAGTTTACTTTGGCTAAGGAAGGCAGGCACATTAAGCGAGGTCCCTCCTTTTGGTTCAGAATTTATCTCTGCTCTTTGGTGTTTGGTGTCACCTCATTTTTAACATTAAAACTGAATTAAGGACTCAGACATTCCAAAATAAGAAGCAGCTCACAGTACTTACTTTTCCTACATGAGTCATTTTCCTCTGAATTCCACGTTTTTGTCACATTCCAAACCTCACAGTTAGATGCTGGCATATGGAGATTTCTTCAGGCACTGCTTCTCTACAGAAGGTGTATTTTGGCTTTACAAAGCTTTATTCTCAATCTTGCAAAGGACTACAGCCCAGAGCCCAATCTACGCTTCCTTCTCTTGAGGCTCCTTTCTTTCCTCCCTTTGTATCAGGCAGAGAAATTGCTCAGAAATTGGTACGGTATCAAAATACAAAACCTGTCTTATAATTGCTAAGGTAACTTGTACCAGAGCCTAGAACTGCTTTGCAGTTCCTTCCCCAAAGAGTTATTTGAATCTGTTTGAATTTTCTGATTGATTTAGAAGATGGGTGAGGAAGGCAGGCTGCTTCCAAGAAGTTGTGTTTACTCACTGAAGCTCCATGTGGTCACAGGCCTTATTTACACGTTAAAAAAATAATTCTGTTACAAGTAAACAGTAATTTCCTTCTTCAGGGGAGAGGAAATCTCTGTCAGCGCTGTTCTTCCACTGATTTAGTGAAGCATTTTTCTGGATGGAGTATGTGGTACTGGCATCAGGGCTGGAGACAACCCACTGGGGAGCACTGAGGCAATCAGGGCACTGGAGCACATTGCTTGAGGGGAGGCTGAAGGACCTGGGCTTGTTAATCTTGGGAAAGATAAGGGAAAGTGGGATCTAGTTGCAGTCTTCAGCTAACTAATGGGGCTATAGAGAGGAAGCCAGACTCTTCTCATGCGTGAACAGTGAAAGGGCAACAGACACAGGCTGCAGGAAGGGAAATTCCAACTAGACATTAAGGAGAGTGGCAGCTCCTGCTCATCTCTCACTGGAAAATTTCCAGTTGTCATAAAGAGTAAAACAATCAAGGTACGAATAATCATTACAGCTCTGAAAAGTGTCATATAGGAGTGTGGTGAGGACAGAGCAATGCAGGTAACTCACTGAGAGATGGAAGCAGATACCTGGACTTGGAGGCATGCTGCAAGTGTCCGTATCTGTAACCAGCCTTGGTGATAAACTGCAACACTGAGAGGAAGAAGAGCAATAGCACTGCTTGGCATAGCAACAGCTTGGAATGATTCATGCATGACATGAGAGCAGATACATGAGCAAGCTCCCAGACAGGGTGCCTCCCTTGTGATTTTCAATAGCTGCCTCCACCAGTTGGTTCTTCTGAGGCCAAGACAACCCACCCCGAAGGTTTCACTACTGGCTAAAATGAGAAAACATATGTCTCACTGTAAATGAAGAACTGTTCGTTTTGATCCTGGCCATCTAGTAAGATTCGTATAAGCTTTTCCATTTGTCCTGTGGCTGGTGGCCCATGAACAAAACAATACATATCAAGCTCTGTAAAACACATCTGGCTGAGGATGCATGCTCTCATGTTCACACTTGAAAAGTGGATGTTAAAAAATTGGAAAATATTCTAAACGGTTTGAACTTGAACCAGGAGCTCTGGTTCTTGTTGCAGATCATAGAAAGGTCTGGGTTGGAAGGGGCCTTTAAAGACCATCTAGTCCAACCCTCTGCCATGGGCAGGGACATTTTCAACTGGATCAGGTTGCTCAGAGCCCCGTCCAACCTGACCTGGCATGTTTCCAGGGATGAGGCATCTTGCACCTCTCTGGCTACTTGGGCCAGTGTCTCACCACTCTCATCGTAAAAAAATTGTTCCTTATATCTAGTCTAAATCTATGCTTTTTTAGTTTAAAACCACTACTCCTTGATCCAGTAAAGACATTCAGTCTGTCCAATATCAGTCAAAACAGCCTCATGGAAAAACAGATTTTGGGAAATAAACTTTATTTAATTCTTTAGGGAGATGCTGTGATTAACAGCGCTGAAGGTGCTGGCACATCAGTAGTACTCAGTATTTTAATTTTGCATGGTCCATGGCAGAGCTGCTCCCAGTCACATATCCTGGGAGTCTTCCCCAGGTTTCCTAGCCCTCACACTGCTGGTCTTTCAGGTCTTGGTGTCCAGACTGAACTCCCAAGATATACAGGTTCCACTTTCTGGGTTAACAGGACTCAGGTGCTTGCCTGAGCAAGCTGCTCGGAGCCAAAGATCAAGGCAGCAATCCACAAGGAATGGAGGACAAAGCACTCATGATTCACCAAACTGATATATTTTTAAATTAAAACTGTCATCAGCTGTAATTGTGACTACTGCTTCCCCTTGGGTAAAACCCACCCAGAAACAGAGCAGCACATCCTTGCACCCTACTGCCAGTGGGACAGATACTTCTTTGGGTGTCCAGTGAGTTTCACTCTGAGAGATGTTGAGAACTGATGCAGAAGAGTCCCCAGTGCACGTGCAAGATGTCCACACACAGTCTGGTTATTGCTGTATCCATTACTGGCCGGGTCTGGGCTCAGTGCACATGGAGAAATCATCAGTCACAGCACGGAAAGGAAAGGGCTAGAAACAGGCTGAGTCAACATTTATTTCTTTTGACAGTGATCTCTGTATACAACAGCCAAGAATATCGGATTTTGGGCTGACATTCAGCTCTTGATGTTGTGGCAAATTCTCTGTGGAGGAAATGTCCATCTGCCCCAGGTGCTCATTGATGTCAATGCTATTGACTAAATATTTATATTCTTGATTAAAAGTGATAGTGTCTGTTATGTGCCATCCTTCCCTTGCCTTACGGACTATTATGAAATTATGTGTGTGAAGAAGAGACCAAGATAAAATGCTGACTACTGAAGCACAATACACTTTGATTTTATTTACAAAACCACCCACTTGTCCCTGTCAACTCCCATTATGTCCCTAACAATGTGTTTTGCTAAAAGAAAAGCTGTAAGAAAACTCAGTCCGTGGGAAGTACATGTTCCATTACTCTACAATAAAGAGCTGCAGCACGCAAGACTGTGACAAGGCACATGGGCTAACAGCAGAGATGTCCTCTGTGCTGGTATCTCAGCTCTGCTGTTATTTTCATAAATGTCAGAGATTCTGAAATAGGCCCTACATAAGGAAACATATGTCGAATCACAGAATAACTGGAAGGAATCCATGGAGGTCTCTAGTCCAAACCCTGGTCAAAGCTGGGCCATACTGAAAGCTATAGATCACAGCCATAGCCAGCTAAGATCTGAAAATCTCTGCAAATGCAGATTCATAAAGAGATCAATAGACTGCCATTTGTCATGATAGTAGGGGATGAAAAAGAGGATGAAAGCATTGCCTCCCTGTGGAAGCACTTTGATGGCAAACTACCAGTGATCTTGACGAAAGGCTGAGGGACTCGGGTCTTTTCAGTCTGGAGAAGAGAAGACTGAGGGGGGATCTGATTAGTGCCTACAAATACTTAAAGGGAGGGTGTCAAGAGGATGGGGCCAGTTTTTTTTTCAGTGGTGCCCAGTGAGAGGACAAGAGGTAACAGGCACAAACTTGAACATTAGAAGTTCCATCTAACTTCTTTCCTGTGAGGGTGGCAGAGTCCTGGAAGAGGCTGCCCAGGGAGGTGGTGGAGTCTCCTTCTCTGGAGACATTCAAACCCCGCCTGGACACCATCCTGTGTGACCTGCTCTGGGTGAACCTGCTCTGGCAGGATGTCATGGTTTGAGAAAACCCGTAACAATCTATTGTCGTTTAGACAATTATTCTATCACCTAATGACCCCTCCCCACCCGGAAAGGGGAATCGGGGAACACAAAGAACACAAGGGTTGAAATATAATTAGATTTAATAGACTAAGACTAAATAATTAACAATAATACTAAAGAACCAGTATCAATCCTGATACTGATATAAGGTATACAAGGGTTATACTCAGCCAATTCTCTCAGCAGGAAGCTGTGCCCTCCCAGCAGGGACAGCAAATGGCGGACGCTGCCAGCGCAATGGCCTCAGGAGGAAGGGAAGGCCTCAGGGTTCCAGCACCGGGGCAAGGAGTTTTCTGGACCCACCACCATCAAGGGAGAGAGAGCTCTGCAGCAAACTTTTCTAATTTATATTGAATGTGACGTTCATGGTATGAAATAATCCTGTTGCCCAGCCTGGGTCAAATGCCCAGGCCTTGCTCCTCCTTGTCCCTGTACTTGGTAAGGCTCGGAAACACTAAAACCTTGAATCCCACAGGGCCAGGCTGGCTATAAAGTAAATATTTTCACAAATTCAGACACTAGAGTCTTCTAAAAGTGCAATTTTCCCTAGCATTAGAAGAAAGGTTAGTCTCTCAACCCAGAACACAGGGGGTTGGACTGGATGATCTCCGGAGGTCCTTTCCAACCCCATATCATTCTGCCATTCTGTGATCCCAGTGGTCTCACTGGCACATCCCAGAGGAAGGCATTCTTCCAACAGCAAGCAGACAGCAAGATGGTTATAGACAGCTATATGTACATAGACAGAAGAAGGAGACAAAACAGATACTGAGGAACAATGCAGGTGAACAAATCAAATTACGATGTCTTCAATGCATGTTTCAAAATTATACACTTAATTGTTTCAGTGGCAAGAAACTGGAGTAGGAAGAAAGGAGAAGGATCAACCTGGGAATGGAAGATCTCTGATTTTCTTGTTCATGATTCATCTATAAGAATCTGGCCTTGGTGGTTTTAGTCAGGAGAAAGACAGAATGTACAGACAGTGAGTAATTACTCCTGATTTGCAAATTTAAAGGTGATTAAAAATTAGAAACCGTATCTGGAAAAATAATATTGGGGGAAAAATATCTCAAAATAATTTCCATTTTGTGCATTTGTAAAAAGATTTTTTTTTTCCCAAAATCTCTTATGAAATTTCAGAACATTTGGGTTTCTAAATTTTTGATTGGTTACTTTTTCTGATTTTCTATTTGTCCATAATTTTGAATGAAATTTTGTTACTTTTGTCTTTGTCTTCTTCTTCTCCTTATACTTGGTATTGTCTCACTGTGGGGTTTTTGTGGGGGGAACTGAATAGTGAAAAAAAGAAACTATCTGTGCTGATCTGAAACCTATTCAAAATTACACTGGATAAAGAAAATTAAAACAGGAGAAGATAAAACCTGTCTGATCAGGCAGAACCTAGACTCATAAAGATAAGCAGACAGGAAGAAACATCTGGAGGACACTGGACTCTCCTCCCACTCTGAGCAGATTAGATTGCCCAGGGTCTGGTCCAGCTGAGCAGTCCACAGCTCCTCCGGGCTCCTGTTCCACTGGTTGACTATCTCCACAATGAATAATATTCACTAATATCTCACTGGAATCCCCAGTGTTGCAACTTGTGTCTGTTGGCTCTTGTCCTTTCACTGCACAGTGAGTGCACGGTAGAGTCTGGCTGTGCCTTCTTCCTTCCATGAGGTGCCCGCAAACAACACTCAGATCTTGTGGGTGAACAGGATTGTGGAAGAAATAGAGACCAGAAGAAGGAACAGAAGAAGCAGGAACACTGGCAGGGGAAGGCCTGTGAGCAAGTCCTAAGGACCTATAAACAATGCCTGGCGGCCCGATTGATGGAGGGGAATTCTACCCGCCTGGCAGTTGGGGGTTGCAGGGTCATGTCGTTTCGGAGAGAAGATCCTTGGTACTATATAAGCTGCCTGTTTGTTATAATAAACGATTCTGGTTGCACCTCCGACCGAGGTCTGTGCCTTCATACACTACTAGATCTTATTTTTGTCTTCTCTTCTCCAGGCTGCACAAACTCAGTTCTGTGAGCCCCCCTCCCCCCCCCGATCATCTCGGTGGCTTATGCTGGACTTACATCAGTGTATCAGTGTCTTACTTGTACTAGGGGCAAGACTAGAAACAGGGCTCCAAAGATAGTCTCAAAAGTGCCCAAAAGGGGAAGATTCACTTCCCTCAACTTACTGGCTCCAGAATCACTAAATCATCCTTTGCCTGATTAAGGAAGGCGACACAGTTTCTTTAGCCTCTCTTTTGCTGCCAATGTACTTGGGGAAGTCCATCCTGTGATTCTGCACATGCCTCGCTAGTCCCAGCTCCAGCCACAAGGGCTTTGATGCAGTGTGCCAGAGTAGTGGTTTTACAAGTCAACGTTGAAGATACTGCCCTGAGTCATGTTGTGAGGTTGTGTCAGGGTACTGGGGGGTAAAAGGAAAAAGCACGGAGGACTATGTGAGGTGTAGGGAGGCAAAATTGTTTGTCTTTTCTTTTGGTACCTACTTCCCAGCTTCCAGGCACAGCTTAACCAGACCTGAAGGGACTGCCTAAGTGGAGAATGTGACTGTCTGAGTGACACAACTGCTGAAAGAATTGCAATATTGTTAAGGGAATGCCTGGTAAGGACACTTTACTGAAACTAATTAGTAATGGTTATACAAAACGTGCAACGGAAAAGCAGTAGTTCTCCTGCTTCCCTGGCTCTAGGGATTTACTAACTGCTAATTCCTTTCAAAATCTAACCAAAGCCAACTAAGACACAGATGGCAAAAGACAGCCTGGAAAGCTGCCCCAGAGGACATCACTGCAGAAACTGTTTGGTGTAGCGGGAGGTTAAAAATTGTGAGAGACTATTTCTGTGTGGCCCAATGGTCCATTTCGGATAGACCCACTCAGTCAGAGCAATACTCTACACAAATTTTAGACATCTTGCCATTCTGAACTCCTTTTGCAGACATAAATGGCTTTGTCCATTGGGGACTAGGGTGGTTGTTAGAGTCTGTGGCATCATTCATCAGCCTTGGGAACATCTGCCTGAGAATGAAATGAGAGCTTAATGTGGCTGCACAGCTAACATCATCATTTACATCAATGACCCCGTCCTTTGAGTAGCCAGATTGTTCCACACTGCCCCGTGTTGACTGGTGCAGTCAGTGCCAGTCCCACCACGAGAGCACAAGCTCTGTCTCCTGGGGCTTCCTGAAGTTCCTCAGCACAAAGACACCTACCTGCACAGGCGACATGGTCATTCATAACTACATGGCCACATGCAGACCATTCATAGCCTTTGCTTCTTCCCAGAACCGCAGAGCTGGCCAGAGTTTTGCTGGCAGCTGAGGAGGAAATGGTGCTTCCACATCACTAGAAGTCCCCTAGAAGAACGTGCAACAAAAATATGGGGCATTAGCCCCCTCGCTTCTTCCAGCTCATGCTTCAAGCCTGTGGGCTGTCTGTGCATGTTCTAATTGTGTGGCCATAATTAGAATATATGTCCATCAAAAGCAAAATAAAGGAAAAACATAGGGCCATATGCCCAGCCAGAGTGGGACAAATGTTTGGCAGCAGCAACTGTCCCTTGAGTAGGGACAGTAGCCTTCAGGCATGACATTACTACATAGTAGTCAGCCTCTTACTCCACTGGGAGACTACTGGGGCTGTCTGGTAACCAGAGCCCTTGCACCCAGAGGTAGTCAGAGCTTTGTTTAGTTCACTGAACAAAGAGACAATCAAAGCAATCAGGTGGCTTTTATTGTGAGGTGAATGTTGACACAAGGACAACAGGCTACTTATTGAGCTTTTGTGTTATATTTGTACCATACCTTAGATAACATCTGAGTCTGGGGTGCTTTCTATTGTTCATGGTTAGTAAGGTTTTTTCTTTCACTGGTTCCCTTTTTATAATTGTGGAGCTACTCTCATTTTAATATCATATTGAAATGCCATGCTTTCAAATAATTGCTTCACTATTTGACGTTGTCATTAAAGTAAGGTATTTTGGATGTTTCCCCTGGGTCTGACCCAATTTTTTCCTGAGAAGTTTAGCAAGCACCCCCAACCATACTGAGACAGTTCACAATGGAGCTTTAGTGCCCAAGGAATTAGTAATTTACTTATTTTAAAATTCTAACAGATAGCTAGAGTAGATAAATGCTTTGCTCATGAAGTTCAACAGATAAAGTCGTTGTTCATTTTCATAGCACTGGATTAAAATACCTCAGAAGCCTTTAAGCACAGCAAAAAAAAAAAAAAGAGCTAAGTACTAAAATAACATTTAAATGTCAAATAAAGAAACAGATACTGTTCATTTTGCCTTAGGAATAAAGCCGCTTGGCCCACAGCTCCTCAGACAGGGCTGTGATGCCCTGTGGTGGTACCTGCTGGCTCTGTCCACTCCCCAAAAGCAGCCCCCAGGCAGGGCAAAGGGCTGCTCCTTTGAGGGAATCCAAAGACACTGGAGACAACTTTGCTGGAGATGAAGTTGGCCTAAAGAAACAGATCCAAACCCAAACCAATTCCAAACCCAGAGCACTCCGTTGGTTCCTCCTGTTCTTAGTTGGGAGATAATCTGCGATTGAACAGGCAGAACTGCTCTGGGGCTGGACTTTGCTAAAGAAAGGTGGGATCAGCACAGAGATGGGGCAGGCACTTGCACTGATCCATGGGTCGTGAATTTTCTCCTCACCGCTCAAGTCACATGCATGAAAGCAATGACCATCTTATATTATGTCTTAAGGATTAAGTGCAAGGGGACCATGGTCCAGAATGAGGTCTCCAGGTGCTACTCCCAGAGAACTGCAACTTCTAAGCTGAATTTGGCCCAACAGTTCTCCTGATCGCTTGTATGTGAATATTGCCCAGGAGCAAGGTAAAATCCACAAAGCAAATCATAGTGGATAGCAGATAGACCACTGCCAGGTAAATGTCTAAATGGTATTTTCTAATTATTACTTCCTTCTTGTATTTGTTGTGCCTGCCCTAACACTTGCATACACAGCAGGTGATTTACCAACAGCAAAGTCTGCTGGAAAAGTGAGTTGAAATGGCACTGCAGCTGCCTGGGGGACTCAGATACTCACCTATCACTCCCTCTTTGTGGGAATGCTGAGGCTGTAGTCATGCATATTCAATGTCAGTGGGCTTTATGCTATTCTCCTAGAAAACGGTCACTTTAAAAACGCTTTAGATCTTCTGTGACGCAGAAAAGCTCCTTAGTGGTTACCCCGCAGTCTGTAGGTATTTCTGTTCTCACAATGTAAGGATTCTAGCTCTTGGCAGAGCTTTCTCCCACAGCAAGTCTCCTTACAAGTTGCACAAAGTAGAGAAAATAAGAGTGGTGCTCCATTTCCCTCTTTTGATTCCTGCTTCCAGCTAGAAACAGGGCTTACCTTCAGTTTTCCTTTTAAAACGAGCACTAGCATGTTGCTAGTTACTGCTCTGTGTAGAGCATCACCCTCCCTGCTGAGATTTTAATTCATTCTCCTTGCTGTGGGTGGTCACACCCTCTTTGCTTGTTTATCTTTACTTGTTCTGCTCTCCCATTTTCTTGCTTTCCTCATGAAGCAGGATTCACATCACCTGCTATAAGCATCTGCATTGCATTGCAGCCATCAGAGTGAGTCACCTGAACACCCTGGAAAGTCAGTGAGAAGTAGCCTCTCCCAGAAAGTGTCTTTCTAGGTCTTCGTCGGGACCTCATCTTCCAGTTAGTTCACTACTAAGGGGAGCTCTGGACTGGGCAAAAACACCAACTTCATCCACCATTTCTACAGCACAGCTGGGGCATCCTCCAGCGTGCCTCTGTTCCCAGCATCTCCCCTGCAGAAGAGTGGAAAAAACAACAGCGACCATCCTTTGGAGCTCTGCATTTGCACCACGGCTGGGAGCCACGTACCAGCAAGGGGATGACCCCAGGGTCCCAACCCACAAACCATCCTTTCTATCAGCAAGGGAGGATAGAGCCAGGATTTCTACCTTGGATGGGCCTCTCCCAGTCATTTTGATCCAGATCAAACACTGCCGTAGGAACAGAGGCCGTAGGAAAACACTGCAAAGCAGCAAGCCTTGACTGAGCAAGGAGGTTCAAGAGTACCAATAAGCTGCTCAGCCTGGAGAGTAGGTGGTGTTTGGCAAGCTGGACCTTCAGCCCCGTTTCTCAGCTTCCTTTGCTAGACTCTTATTACATGGTGTAAAAAAATCCCAGTCCATTGTTCTCTCCTGCTCATGGTGAGAGGAGCCACAGTCTCCTCAGACATAGCCTCTGCTGGTCTTTCCATGGGTGTAGCATATGAAGAGACGGACTCCGATTGAGGGTACAACCAGACTCAGAATCCTTTATTCAAGTTCCTTACATACTAGCTGAAGTCTCGCTCAGTATTTTTCCACCTGGCTTGCCATATCACCAAGTTGCTCAGCCCAGAACTACTCGCAACCTGTAGCATGGATCAGGCCACAGTTCCTCCATCAGAGGTGTTATCACGCAATGTTCACATGCCCCTTCTTGGCTTCCTTTACTTGCTTTGTCTCCTTTCCTTTGTGCAATGCTGGGTTCCTGCTTCCCCACACATGGGAAGCAGGAGAATCCCAGTGGAAGTTTACCTTGGGTGGGGTGAAATGGTGGCCAGCAAAGCAAAGGGAATCCTGGCACATATGAGCAGATTCCTGGATGGGGAAGGAATGTTGTATATGAAGAACAGAGCTGGACTGCAGCTCTCATTGAGTTAGAAACTCTGTGACATCTGAGAACATGAGCTCTTTCCTGATGTCATGGTAACACTGGGATTCCAAATATAAGTGACACAAGGACCACAGCTTAAATGGTGTTGATGCTTTCACAGTATCTGCCACGCCAGTCAGGTTCTCTGCTGTGTGCTTCCGCACAGAGCCGCCTCTAAACATGTGACCTGGCTGTGATGCTGGCTTTACCCATGCCCTCTCCCTGGGCAGGGACAATGAGTGCTGTCAGAGTGCTGTCACATGGTGTCTCAGCTGGCATTGGGTCTAGAGGCAGATTGGGCCTTCCCATACCTCCTGTGCTGTCCCAAACTGAATGTGCTTCTTCCAGTTTCCAGAAAAGTTCACGGAGAGAGGAGAGAAGAGTAGGGAGCAGGAGAGCAAGGTGCAGTGCATCAGGTTGTGCTTGGACAGAGGTTCCAGGACCTCCTGGGCACAGGAGTCTCCTAGATACCTTTGCTCCATCATGTAGTTTTGGGACAGATTCCAGTCCCATAGAAAGAACAATTCATCTGAGAAGAAAGGGATCAGAAGAAAGAGCAAGCCTGAGGCACTGGGACACACCATCTCATTGTTCTCTGCTCGTTTGTAATTGCTCAGATGAAGACAGTCCTGTCTGCCTCCAGTATCTGTCCCATGTGTGAGAAGCTGTGTTACATATTCAGGAGCAATTTGTCAGTTTGGGTTTTCTTCCTGCTGCTGAACCCTCTAATTAACTTCTGCTTCACTGGAACTAGCTGAACCACTGACTTCTGTACCTAGTTACTGTATTTTATACTTTGCATCCAAAATGGAGAGAAAATCATGCTAGTACTGGTCAGGCAATTAAAGATACACCGGCTTATGCTTTGCACGCTTTTCATTGCTTCCTCAAAATTTCCAGCACAGACATTTCTTGCGTTAGAGTTAAGAACACACCACAAGCCCAGTTTTGTTCCTCACTTATGAACAGATATTCAGTAAAAACCTTTTCTGGTTGTTCACACACAGGAAAGTGCAATGATTCACGGGAGCTGAAGAGACAGTAGTTATATGATCCCTGCATTTTTAGAGGCATACATGTCTCACAGGCCATTTTGGGTTTAGCTGGAGGTATGAGTGCTTCTCTGCAGAAGAGGGGCTGGTTTGCCTCCACCAGAGGAAAAGCTTTTCTAAATCTCAGCTGACAGCAAAGCAAAACTCCACTCTACAAAGCACTGGGTAGTGCTTACCTTCTTTGCCAAGCACTTCTTCAGACATGCCTACTTTCTGTGTTAACCTGCTGCCTCCTTACCAGAAACGACTGACCTAGCAGTCTCTCAGGTCAGACTTACAGATGGGTCACTGGAAACAAAAAGTTACTAAGAAAGCAAGTATAAAATGCATCTTCAATCTCTGTTTCACAGTATGTCTCCCTGAGTGTCTGCATTTCTAGGATGCATTTCAAGGTTCCTTCCTGGTGAGACCTGTGCTCAGAGAGTCAGCCTGCCCTGCCAGCAATCCGCAAAATGTGACTCTTTCTAGCAGTTCCACCTGCAGGACTTTTGGTATTTAGAACAGAACATTTTGATCCTTCTGAGGTTCACAGAGCTGCCACCCAGTTCTCCCTGGGGCTTCTGAGTCACCTCTCAGCACCCATCATGAAAAGCATGCCCCTTTGTTTGGATCCCAAATGGACTGGGATGGAAAACAGGCAACTCTCACTCAGGTCTAACCTCCAAGGAGGCACACATCTTCATGCATTTCTTTTGTTTCATGATTGGTGAAACCTGCAGAATCTGAACAAGATGTGCAAATGAGACTACAAATAACCAGCTTGGTGTTCATTTAGACACTCAAGTAAATGGACCCGTGAGCTTGTAATAACGGGTCAGGGAGTTAAGGACCTGTGGGAATTGCTTTGTCAGCATCCTCTTCTCCTGAAATAAATTTTTTATATCTATAGCAGAGATTCTGGCATAGTCATGAAGAAACCACAGCCTGCAACTAGCTGTGCCCTTGCTGGAATCCCACTCTGTTTCAAGGAATCACAGTTCCAGACAGGTATTTTCCAGGACATGAAATTGCACAGAGCACTACCCGAGAGGAATGGCGATATATCATTGGGGTGGGGAACTCCAGAGGTGTTCTCAGCTTCAGTTTCTTTGAAATGTATGGATGTGGGAACAAGGGAAGAGCCAAGACAATCTTGCTGTTAGACAAGAGCTGTGCTTCCATGTTAAGTGTGTCAGGTTGGCTTTGCTGAGCAGGCAGGGTTCTGTCACTTCAGATGTGTTAAAGAAAATGGAAGCTATGAGGATGGAGAGATTATGCCATCAGCTGTAGAAATCATCTGTGCTTGCCTAAGAAAACTTTCCTCTGAGGAGCAATTAGCAAGAAAATGCAAACCAGTCTGTTTTGTGTTACGTGATCATTAGAACTGTAATAAGACTTAACAAAGCGTGTAAAAGTGCAAGTAACTGACAGGTCTCTGCTGCATCAGATGCTGCTGCAGTGAAAGCAGCATTCCCACAATGATAAAGCACATTGCAAGACTTTTGTGAGACAGGTGATGTTATTCTGTATTTCACTGAATATCTAATAACCTAGTTACACTTTTGCATTTGAAGTTCTTGATGTTTACCCTAAATATTTTCTCCTTGATGTGATTTGTCAACATCTAGAGGAAGAGCTCTTCAATGAGCGAAGCAAATATCCTTCTGAAAGAAGAAAGGGGCTACTCTTCCAGGCTGGATCTCTGGGACATCCAGATTGATCTCAAGCAGCACAAACCACAGTTCTTAGCAAAAAGCTGTTGCTTGAGCAGCAGAAGCCCCTCATGATTGTGAACTTCTCTGTAGTCCTTTGAAGAGGACAAGCTGCCAGAGAAGTGAAGGACAGCATGGAATGGGTCTGCTGTTCCTTGTCTAGACAACACAGTGTTAGAGATAGCTAAGGGATGAAGTAACTGGTAACCACTGAAAATAGGATATTTAGCTGAAAACAATTCCTCCATGAGAGGAAAGATCTTAATTTTTGTACTGACTGTCTGTAGCAGAGCCGGAAAAAAAATTGTTCCACGATTAGGAAATATTTCTTTACTGAAAGGGTTGTCAGGCCTTGGAATGGGCTGCACAGGGAGGTGGTTGAGGCACCATCCCTGGAGGTGTTCAAAAGACGGGTTGACATAGTGCTCGGGGATATGGATTAGTGTTGGGTGGTGTTTTGTGTGGTGTAGTGGGTGTGGGGTTTTTTGTTTGCTTGTTTTTTTGTTTTTCCATTGGTTGGACTAGATGATCTTAAAAGGTCCCTTC
>JAOXNO010000010.1:8055735-8079656 GCA_028565335.1 Limnodromus scolopaceus | reverse complement strand
CTTCATGCAATTTGCACGAGCCCACCTCTCCAGCCTGTCCAGGTCCCTCTGGATGGCATCCCTTCCCTCCAGTGTGTTGACCACGCCACCAAGCTTGGTGTCATCGGCAAACTTGCTGAGGGTGCACTCTATCCCACTGTCCATGTCTCTGACAAAAATGTTAAATAGCACTGGTCCCAGTACCGACCCCTGAGGAACACCACTCGTCACTGGCCGCCACTTGGACATTGAGCCACTGACCACAACCCTTTGAGTGCGGCCAGCCAGCCAGTTCCTTATCCACAGAGTGGTCCATCCATCGAATCCATGACTTCCCAATTTTGAGACCAGGATGTTGTGCAGGACAGTGTGAAATGCTTTGCACAAGTCCAGGTAGATGACGTTTGTTGCTCTGACCTTGTCCATCAAGTCTGTGGCAGTATCCTAAAAGTCCACCTGGACTGGTGGATTCTAGCTTTTTCCATCCTATGTTATCCCGTGACTCCATGTTCTACTAAACAATCCTTTACAGTTTGTGGAATAAACTGACAGACGTTTTTACTAGCGTTTCAAATGCAATCCTGAACTTTCAGCACCCAAGTACTCATTAAAGCCAACTAAATGAGTGGTTTTGGTGAGTATTAACATCAGAAAAACAAGAACGTTGGAACTTTGCAAAAGGAAAATGGAAAAGGACACAAAACGCAAAACATGAGCACTCAACTGAGAATGTACTGTTTTCATATAAAGCAGCACTCAGAGCTGGTCTCACACAGCATTTTCCACACATTAGCCAGTGGCACCCAGGCAGCATTTCTGGAGCTCATCATCCCTGAAGCTCTTTTCGAGGCAGTCCTCTCCCTTGGACTAAGGTTGTGATGTGATGAGTCAGAAAGGCCAGCTGATCATGCCGCCACCACAGACACTGCCTCTGTCTTTGCATCGACACAGGTGTTGGTCTGCTCCTGCCAAGGGAGGAGCCTAGCCTGCAGAAAATGATTCAGTCTTTTGGATAGGCTTATATCTCTGTCAGTTCACCTGCTTGCCCTGTCTCCCCAGAGGTGGGAAGAGCAGCAGTGCTGAGGGAGAATAGCCCAGCTCCGCTCAGTGGCACCCTCTCTGTAGCCTTAAGGAGTGTCTGGAGTGATGTAGCTGCTGGAACATTTCCTGACATTATAGGTTTAAGAGCATGTCCAAAATCCCATGTCAAGGTTGCAGGGAGAGGAGGTCCCTGCTTCTCACTGGGAGTTTGAGAGGTCAATAACATCCTGAATCCTGAACCCCAGTGCTTTAGCCTCAGCCCATCCTTCAGTCAATGGTCCCACAAAGACTGCATCGCTAATTATGTCATCCTGAAATGCTACACTACTAATAATACGTATTGTCAGTAAAAGGAGAAACCAATTGAACGGAATATTGGCAGATGATGGGAGAGAGTGGACTGTGCTGTCCCAGGTGTACTGCTGGTGTGAGAGAGGAGAGCATGCCATCATGGGCCTCAGTACCTGAGTCACCTTAGGAGACTGTCTTGATGAGCACTGAAGCTGTTGTCACTTGTCAGAAGAAGAGGATAGAGTGTGGAAATGCTGGTCTTACCATTAATTAATATGACTCCTAGTACCATTGTCCCTGATGTGAATAATTAATGCATGTGCTAATGCCATCATCCTTGATGACATCAGGGGCTCAAATGCATTTTGTTGCTGTGTCTTTCCTTGTTTCATGAAACAGCTACATTTCACCTAAGGGGATGTGTGACCATCTTCCACAGCTTGCTGCTTAGTCCTGGTGCATTTCAGCTGGCAGAGTGTGCTGAACCCAAGTGCCTCAGATGGCAGCAAAGGACCACGCAGCTGCTCTCTCGGCGCCCCCCCAGCCGTGAGGGGAAAATCAGAAGAAAACGGCAAAACTTGTGGGTTGGGACAAAGGCATATACACACATATGTACATATACATCCATATAGATATAATGTCCTTAGTCTATGGGCTATCCCTCTAAATTGTCCCTTGAGGACATCCATGACTTTGGGTCTGTCTAGTAGAACAGTTTCCTAGGGCAGGCAAGATGGTGTGTAGTGCTGGGCTGTCCGGTGCTGGTGTCGCTGCAGGTGTATCCGGTGCAGCTCATGCCCACAGTCCATGGGTTGAACATGTCAATCTTGATGAAGTTGCTGGGCACCAGCTGCTGAAGTCAATACCCATCCCTTCACCGCTGCACTTTACTCATTTTTTCATCAGAGTCCATCTGTCGTTAGTTTGGGTGATTCTTTCTATAGTACAACCAATAATAATTATAGAAATAAGGATGTACAGTGGCAGGGTTATTTAACAATTAACATAATGCAATTTGATTCATTGGCTATTCTCACCCAAAATCAGATCCCCATGAGGTACACATCGAAATTCCCCATCCTTCCGCATCACCCACCAAGTGCACCCAGGTCCTTGAGCAGAGGTAATCCCATGGGTGGGTTTGCTTTTGCCTGAGGCAGGGCTAACCCAGATGGTCTGCCCTAACATAATCTTCGTGTGCACTATGGGGACTTTATCTCCTTCTACAGCACGTGGAAGTTTTGGTTGGGCGGGGCCAGCTTGGTTGGTAGGTCCCCCAGTGTTAACTAGCCAGATGGCCTTTGCTAAATGTGTATCCCAATGTTTTGAAGTCCCACAGCTTAATGCTCTCAGCATAGTTTTTAACAGTCCATTGTACCATTCTGTCTTCCCAGAGGCTGGTGCGTGTTGGGGATGTGATAGACCCACTCAATGTCATTCTCTTTGGCTCAGGTGTCTGAGACTGCTGTGGAAATGAGTCCTGTTCAACTCGATTCTCTCTGGGGTACCATGTTGCCCCAGGACTTCCTTATCAAGACCCAAGATGGTGTTCCGGACAGTGGCATGGGGCACAGGATATGTTTCCAGCCATCCAGTGGTTGCTTCCATCATTATGAGCACATGGCGCTTGACTTGACGGGTTTATGGGCATGTGATATTATCAATCTGTGGGACATCCCCATATTTATATTTCAGTCATCTTCCTCCATACCAGAGAGGGCTTTAATCGCTTGACTTGCTTGATTGCAGCATGTCTCACATTCATGGATGACCTGTGCAATGGTGTCCATGGTCAAACCCACCCCTCAGTCATGAGCCCGTCTATATGTGGCATCTCTTCCTTGATGGCCTGAGGTGTCATGGGCCCATCAAGCTATGACTAATTCACCCTTATGTTGCCAGTCCAGATCCACCTGAGCCACTTCAGTCTTAGCAGCCCAATCCACCTGCTGGTTGTTCTGATGTTCCTCAGCGGCCCAGCTCTTCACCATCTACATGACGTACTTTCACAACCAGATTCTCTACCTGGGCAGCAATATCTTGCCACAGTTCAGCAGCCCAGATGGGTTTGCCTCTGTGCTGCCAGTTGCTTTGCTTCTACTGCCATAACCACCCCCAGAAAGCATTTGCCACCATCCACGAATCAGTACAGAGATAAAGTACTGGCCATTTCTCTCGCTCGGCAATGTCCAAAGCCAGCTGAATTGCTTTCACCTCTGCAAACTGGGTTGATTTACCTTGTCCTTCAGTGGCTTCTGCAACTTGTCTTGTAGGACTCCACACGGCAGCGTTCCACTTTCAGTGCTTTCCCACAATCTGGCAGGACCCATCAGTGAACAGGGCACATCTCATTTTCTGTAGTTTATTATACAGTGGGGCCTCTTCCGCATGCATCACCTTCTCCTCTGGTGACATTCCAAAATCCTTGCCTTCTTGCCAGTCCATGATCACTTCCAGAATTCTGGGTGACTGGGGCTTCCCATTCGTGTTCACTGTGTGATCAGTGCAATCCACTTACTCCATGTAGCATCTGTTGCATGATGTGTGGCAGGGACCCTTTCTTTGAATATTCAACCCAGCACTGGCAGTCGAGGTGCTAAGAGGAGCTGTGCTTCTGTATCAACCACTTCTGGAGCAGCTTGAACCCCTTCATATGCTGCCAATATCTCATTTTCTGTTGGAGTATAGCGGGCTTCAGATCCTCTGTATCCCCGACTCTAAAACCCTAGGGCTCGACCGCATGTCTCCCCTGGCGCTTTCTGCCAGAGGCTCCAGGTAGGGCCATTTTCCCTGGCTGCAGTATAGAGCGCATCATCTTATCCTGCCCAGACTGGCCCCAGAGCTACTGCATGGACTATTTTTTTATGGTTCAATTTTTTTCAAAAGTTTGTAGTTGAGTAGGACCCCATTTAAAATCATTCTTCCTCTGGGTCACTGGATATAGAGGGCTTACCATCAGACTGTAATCTGGGATATGCATCCTCCAAAAACCCACAATGCCTAAGAAAGTTTGTGTTTACTTTTTACTAGTTGGTGGAGACATAACTGCTATTGTGTTGATCACATTCATTGGGATCTTGCCATTTTATTCCTAAAAACTGGATCTCCTGTGCAGGTCCCATGCACGGCCATGGTAGCAATCGGCACCTGTTGTTCTTGAGCCCTCAACAGCCCCACAACAGAAGGTTCCTCCAAGAGATCAGGCAAGGTAGACAACTGTTTAACTTCCTCCGTCTCCAAGGCAGCTATGCCAAAAGCCCACCAGTGCCCTTTTGGGTCCTTAAAATACCCTCTCAAGAGGAGATCTATACCAAGGATGCATGGATCATCCAGTTCAATCTCCTGCCAGAACAGGGTCATCCAGAGCAGGTCACACAGAATCATGTCCAGGCAGGGTTTGAATGTCTCTAGAGAAGGAGACTCCACCACCTCTCTGGGCACCTTGTTCCAGGGCTCTGCCACCCTCACAGGAAAGGAATTTTTTCCTCATATTGAGATGGCATTTCCTGTGTTCCAGCTTGTGCCCATTGACCCTTGTCCTGTCACTGGGCACCACTGAGAGGAGTCTAACAACTCAACACTAACTATATCATACTAACTCACACTAACTCAATCATACTTGGTTTTTTCTTTGACCATGTCTGTTCAGGAGAGGGCCCATCAAGCTGAGGCAACAGGACATTTGCTGACTTTGCTGCTAAGTGAAAATGAATTATCGCCATTTTTTGCTAGTCTCAAAGTCTGTGAATTACAGAGGCCTTGATTAGAGTTAGCTCTTAGGGCTCAGTCTCTGAAGGTGGGTTTTTTGAGAAATGAATGATTGATTTTCCGTGTCCTGCTGTATAATGGGAAGAGCGAGGTATTTGCTGAAGGCTGGAAAATGATAGAAAGGTGATTATAACAAGGCAGTCTTGGCAAGTCACTTCAAGCTGTTCTAAAGACAAACTATCTAACTATCAGCTAGTCATAATGCATTATCTTCCAGTCTGGCAGCAGAACAAGTACTTATGTTGTACAAAATGAACAGGCAGCATCACAGAGGTACTTTAGGAGCAGATACTGGAGGTTTTTAATTCATCTGACAGCATGACCAACACAGGCTCTTACCTTTTTTTATGCAACCAAGGCTTTTGGCTGAAACACTGGGCACTTTTCTCTCCTTAAAATCCATCTTGCTGGCAATCTGTAAGCAAGCAGGATTCAATAAACTTATATCTGATTCTTCCGCATACAGGAATGGACTATTCTCTTCCTCCCACAGGAAATGAAAGAGAACATTTTGAGACAGGAAGACGAAGACTAGACTATGAGCGAGATCGAAGATGAGATGAAACCATGAATATCCTGTGCAGCAGTGTCAGTGGGAAGAACAACATCATGCAGCAATTAGGAAAAATCAGTCACAGTTCCTCTTGTGCTTCAAGAGAGCCATCACAGCCCTGGGAATAATGGTGCCCCAAAAAGGGAGAGAGCAGCAGCTGGATCATAGTTCTTCTTTTGAGTACATTGGACGAGTAAGCAGAAAAAGCCTGAGCTACCTTACCTAAAGGACAAAGATGATTCAAAACTCATGGAGTTGAGCTCAAAATGAAGAGGAAAGCTTCAAAGCTCAGCCTGAGTATGCTAATATCAAAAAATAAAGTCTAGCCCTCTTCTGTGAGAAAATGACAGGTTTTCTTATCGCCTCCATGGAAGGATGCCCTGCAAGAAAACCCTGATTGTAAAAGGAGCTGACCAACAAGCTCTGAGAGATCAGAAAAAATTCTGTTAGTAGAAGATAAATGGAAAACTACTATTTCAAACAGGAATTATAAAGACTGTGGAAATCAATTCTGCTAGGAGATGAGGAGTTTGTCTGTCTTTTCTGAGATGGAAGAAATTGAAATCCTCTCATGAAGAAATGGAGACTACAACCTGTTCTGAAGACCTGGGCTATTAAGCATTTGTAGGAATTCAGCCCATTATTGTTTTTTAATTAGTTACAAATACTTCAAAAACAAACACTTTGAGTCAACTGGAATATTTTTTGGTCAGCCCAAAGAGCCTGTTTCTGTATTCCACTTTTTTATCATCATTTTAGATTAACTTCTCTGGTGACTTTCTGCCACTCCAAAGCTTCCAGCTTTGCCAAAGGAAATACAGACAGACTAAAGCATAAATCTGTTAAGCTCTAGTTTCAATACAGTGATCTAAATTTTTATTAAAAATTATATAGAAAAAATATAAAAAATATATAGAATGTGTCCTGCATTGTTTCTGTGGGCAGTGGAGACATCTCAAGTAACTTTGTCCTCCTTTAGACTTTTAGGAGCTTTTTTTTTGTTTGCTTTGGGAGTTCCAGTGTACAGAATTAGCTTTTAATTCTGCACTGATGAAAAACATTTCAAGAAAAACAGGAAAAGAAAACTGGAGCCTTCAAATGGAGCCAAACAGTCTTACTGACTGTAGGCTCATTCATTAAACACTAAAAACTGTGCCATGGGTACAAGGAGTCCAAAATGCTTCACTCAGGTGGGCGAGTCTCATGATGTGCTGAGAAGAGAGCTGATCTCTTGTTCTCCCTGCTGAGAAAACAGAGAGGCATTTGGAGCCAAATCCAGAGCATACTGCAGTACTAGTGCCAGGAGCCATCTTCGATGAGTCAAGGATCCCTTCTGGCTCTTCTGAGCACTACTGTGGCATTACCAGGAATGTGGTATGGTTGACTCTGAAGATTCCATACATGGTGGCTGGCTCTTTCTGCCCCATGCCTTTAGTTAATATAACCATGAGAGCATCCTCCCTTGGAGAACTCCCTAACTATGAAAGTTATCCTCTATATATGGATCCTGTAAAAAAGTAGCCTCTATATATGTCAAAAGACTGGTCATCTTACCACATCCCACCCCACCACATCCCATCTTACCCACGTCTTAGTGTAGAGCCTCAAGGGCCCTCCATCCCGTCTTATGGTGCTGCTTCTCCAAAATAATCTTGTGACCTTTGTGTTGGGCTTTGCCACTGCATTAACAATAGGAGTAAACTCTTGACCCAGCATCATCCCAGACATGATCCACCTGAACACTCAGCGCAAGGGAACACAAAGACACTTCCAGAGGATCACTAATGATGAAGGAGAATGATGACCTTGGAGGCACTGATAGAGGTCACATGTCTGGGCAGGAGGTGGAGGTCTTGGTGTCTGCTGAGTGATGGTAGAGGATACTGGGGGGCCTAGAGATGGGGAGGGGCTAAGGACCCCATACCAAGTGAGGGGAGGTTTAAGCCTTGGTGCATGGAGCCAGGGTGCCCCTGGAGTCTGCCCACTGCTTCAAGGTAACAGCCTGAGGGGTGACATGGGGGTACAACCCATGGCAGGGGGGGGTCCCTGTAGGAAGACAAACCCCTGAGCGTGGATGCAGGAGGAATAAGGGAAGTGGTGGTAGGTGGTAGGAAAGAGCTCAGGAACATCTGACCACCAACGTTTCCCAGGTATGTGAGAAGGATAAAAACAACTCCCTAGGAACCCCTTCTCCCCTACTTCTTGGCCAGGAACCTCCACCCAAAGGGGACTATCAAGGAGAAAGGGCAGTGGCCCATGGCTGCAACACAGGAACAGCCACTATGGTGAACTGTGATTTTCATTTGTGGTCCCTGCATCCTTCCGCCACCTTAGGAGACAATGATGCATTCTGAAGTCCAGTCAGTGAGGTCCCTTCCTGGGTCTACCTGTTTTAAGTGGGCTTGGTGTTCAGCTGTCTCTGGAGATGGACTTGAACAAGGGCGACTGTTAAGGAAGACTGGTTATGAAACAGAATTTCCCTCCCTCCTTTTCTCCCTGCTCATGGCAGGACAGCTTCACGTGTTCAGGGCAGGACTGGCACTTCACAAGGAAAGAGAGACTTGTGTAGGACAAAAAGTGTTGAAATATCAGAGGGATTCACAGACATGTGGTTGCAACTGTGTGATGGAAATTAAGATGGGGGGAGCTGCTCTGCTGTCAGGGATGGAAAGGTCATGGGGGCTGATGAAAAAGAACAGATAATTGCAATCAGGGCAAATGAGGAACGAGATCACAGGACCAGAATCTGCACGAGGGTGTAATCATAGAATACCTCAAGTTGGAAGGGACCTATAAGGATCAATGTGTCTCCCATTTTAAGATGCAATGAGCTTCCTTTGTAGGACGGAGGAGGGAGAAGGAGAAGAAAAACAGGGATAGCAAAGGCCAAGAGTGGATGGAGGGGGGCCCTGCTTTCCCTTCCCCTCCCTGAAGCCTTTTGCTGTGCAGAATGAAATCCAGAGAGGTCCCAGCTGTGCCGGTAGGCAGGTGGGCAACCTTGCTGTACAGTATTGACAGACCAGCTGTAAATCCTTAAGTCCCACCACATCCTGTCTTGTACAGGTCCTTGGAGACGGTAACCAGCGTGATAAGGGTTGTTCCTGCCGTAGCAGTCACGAAAGTGATGTTGACTCACTGTGGTAGGATCCATCTCCCTCTAGATATCAGTGGTGGATGCTCCTGTTGTTGCCAGCAACCCTGGTGTCCAGAGGAAGAAGGTAGCAGGCAGTGCTATCCCACCTCTTGTGCTTCCCATTCATGCAGAAATCCCCAGCAGTTCCATTTCATCTCCCAGTAACTTCAGGAGAAAGCCCAGAATGAAGGCATCTCTCTTTTTTTCTTCCCATACCACGTCCCATCTGCTGTCCATCTGCTGACAACTGCATTTGGCAGAGAGAACACCTCAGGGAAATTAACCTTTGGCTGAACCTGACACATCCACTATTTGGTTTTACAGTAAGTATACTCTGTATGGAGTTCACTAAAATTCTTGTTAAAGTCAAAAATTAATAATGAAGCTGGGAAAGATGAGCATTTGTAGAGGAAATGCAAGGTGGGCAAGGAGCTCACCCACAAAGGTTAGTGAAGGTGGAAATGGAGGTGACAGGCTGGAGACACCTGCCTAGCATTACCGTTCAATGGTCAATGTGGAGAACCATCACTTTTGATACACTCCTTTGAAGTATTTCCCTTCAGTGCCTGCCAATGGACAGACTGTGGAGGGGCTCTTCTGGATCCTGCCCAAAGTGGGAATGGGAAGACTTGGAGAAATCCAGGACCACTATGGAGGGGGTCAGCTAGGGGCACTGCCTGAGAGCGAAGGGGAGTTCTCAGGAAATTCCAGACTTTAATGGCCTCTGCCTTACCCAGCTACTTTTAGCCTTTGGCTTTTCAGTTGACTAGATGCATTTGAGAAACGTCTTCCTCCTAAATGGGACTATCTGAAGTACATGCAAAATTCTACCTTGAAAAGGCATGAAAATAGATCTTGAGTCACACAGGTCTGTATAGGGCACATAATGCAAAATGATGCATATTATACTGCAGGAAAAAGTGGAGCTAGGGTATACAAAACAATCAGATGATCTGGATTGCTCACTCTTCTATTCCCGTTAGCACATACATTTTGCCCATCTGTTGACACCTTATTGTGCTGTCTCGTTCCATTTCATCCTTTTGCAGCCCATACTCCTTCTGCATTGTAGACGATGTGTTGCCTTCAGAGACATGTCCCTCCTAACCCTAATTTCTTTTAAAGTCAAAGGGACTGACTGCACTAGTGAAAGCCAGCACTGACAAATAGTCCTCCTTTCATCAGAAAGCCTTTGCAAACTGTCTCATCCACCTCAATTTAGGCACTAGATGCCACCTGACTAGGAGTCTTGACTAGTCTTTTTCAGTCTTGCACTGTGTACACGGCCCATTTGTATGCAGAACTATCAAGGAGGTCCATAGGGCTGGGTGAATGGTCATTGCAGCCTCATCTTTGAGTGGTGCAGTTACGCATCTCAACAGAGCTTCAACTGTGCCTCACACAGGGTTGAAAAACAAAACTATGCCTGAAATATAATTTTACTCCAATTCAGGACTTCAGATCCCTACCAAACTGAATTATGCTCTGCTGCTTCCTATGTTATCACCTGCCATCAAGGCAGAATGGAATGACCGATGCGCTATCTGTCCAAATGATTTGGGATTTAATAAAGGACCAGCCATACACCTGGATTTCCTATGCTTACAACATTTGGATCTCGTAATATAATCACAGAAATGGTTAGGGTGGTGGGGGTCTCTGGAGGTCACCTCATACAACCTTCTGCTCCAAGCAGGTTAACTTCAAAGCTAAAGCAGATCTAGTGGGGTTTTCTCATGTCAAGTTTTGGAAATCTCTGAGGATTGAGACTCTACCAGCTCCGGGCACCTCCTCCAGTGGGTGATGTCCTCTTGGTTAACAATTTTTTTTTTCTGACATGCAAATCACAGTTTCCCTCGTTGCAGTCTGTATGAGCTGCCTCTTGTCCTTTTCCTGTGCACCTGTGAGACGAGTCCGGCTTCATCTTCATTATGACCCTCCTTTCAGATAGTTGAAGACATAAATTTGATCATCCCTAACATCTTCTCTTCACTGGGCTGGAGAAGCCCAGTTCCTTCAGTGTCTTTTTGTACATCGTGTGCCTTCATTCCTGATCATCTCCATTAGTTTCTCCAGTTTGTCAGACCTCCCTTGCCCTGGGGAACCCCAAGGTGGGCACAATGCTGAGACATGTCTCAGAGGTGCTGAGTCAAGGGGATGAATCACTTCCCTAGACCTCTGGCTGTTTTCTTGCTCATACATCTCAGTTTGTAGCTGGCCATCTTCACCACATGGACACACTTCTGACTCCTGTTGAACTTGTTGTCCACCAAGTCTTTTTAGAGAGCTGCTCCCCAAGCACTTGTCCCCCATCTGTCCTGGTTGCATGGGGCTATTCCATTCCAGGGACAGGAGCAGACAGGTGAACTTCCTAAGATCCCTGCCAACCCGTTCCTACAGCTTATTGAACTATCTCTAAATGGTAGCTGTCTTTCCCCAGACTGACTGCACCACTTTTGAAACATTCCTGAGCTACTGGCCTGACTTCTGAGATTTAAGTCCATATTAACACAGGAGTTGTTGGTTTACAAACCCAGTTTATGCCCAAGTGATGATACGGATTGTCATCATCTCTGAAAACAATGGAGTCAGTCATCTGCTCTGATTACTATAAGCATGTCCCTGGGGTGGCTACAAAAATCAATGCAGCTGCACGAACTCAGCAGGGCTCACTGCAGCAATGATTTCTTTCTTGGCTGTGTTTTAACAACTTGTGACAGTTGTTAAAGTAAAGGATGAAATACTGGCAATATCTTTCTGACCAGGCTCTCCCAGCTTGACAGCAGATGGAGTAGAGACAATCTGCCCTTGAGGCATATCTGGGATCATCCCTTATTTGCTACTGGAGGACTATCAGTGTCCAAAGAGGACACGATCTTCACCAAAAACTCAGTATGGACAAGAGGCCCAGCAGAGGCAGGAGTGCACGTCTGTATGTAAGGCAGCCCTTGCTGGATCAGTGCAAATGCCCATCTCCCCAGGATACCTGCCAGTGCAGACACCGCAGTCCGAAAGGTATGTCTCCCAAAATGCAGTGTGCCTCGTGTTTCAGGCAGTCCTGGGAAATCAGAGAATTGCACTTCATCAATTTTGATAATGGGAGTGGGGTTCTGCAGAAGGTGCTGGAGTACTGATGTAGCACTGAGGGGTGCTAGCCTGTACTGGCGTACTGGGTTTGCACAGATGATCCCCAGGAACCAGGGACAGGTGGATGCTGTGAACCAGAATGACATTGCAGATGGAGATGCCACCTCCATATGCTGCAAGAGACTACATCAGAGCGTGCTGCATGGAGCTGGCCACAGCTGCAGTTGGAACCAGCACTACATCTTCTCCCTGGTCAAGGTTGGCCAGGGGGCATTTGGGAGGTGGAGAGGTGCAGAGAGGGTGTGCATTGGCAAGAAATTCTGGGGAGAGGTGGTGTGGTGACATGCCTGCTACAGGGACAGGAGGGTGCCCAACTCAATGTGGTGTACCAAGACTGGGCAGAGGGAACCTGTTGAGCAAAAGAACAAAAAACACACGGAAGCCCTCAGCTTCAAGGCAGCTCTCCTGTCTCCCAGCACTTGTCTCTGGTATCCCCATTCCCCTGTGTAAATTTTTTCCCTCTCAATCCATGGAAAACAAGTGTCCCAGGGCAGTAGGCATCCACTTTTCTCCATGAACATCCAGTCCTTGGCCAGAAGGGAAGAGGCACTAAGGAGGACCACCCATCTCCCTGTGTCCTGGTTCAGGCAAGCCCTTCAGCTTATACTCAGGTTTTGCTGATTTTCAGACACTTGGCAGTTGTGGGGTAAGGTAAAACAGGAGATTAACCTGGGGAAGCTGGATGCGGAGTGGCTGTTGAAGCCTCTGTCCTTCCTTGTTGAGAAGCCACTGCTTTCTGTTTCAGAGATGATTTATAGGCTGAAATTAAAACCACCAGGAAATCTGTGTGGCACCTCTGCAACATGATTGTATAGTGCCATATCATCATTAAAAAGTGGGATTTTAATGGTGCTGGCTGGTCTGGGGTAAACTCAGTGTCCTGTTACCGTGTCATAAATAGTGATAAAACACTGTCTTGCCATATAAATCTCTCTTCTAATATCTCTAAATACTTTGCAATCATTAATGAAAAGCAGAGGGGAAGAATTAAATTTGTGCTGTACACTGTTTCTAAAGAAGACCTGAAAGGATTAGAAAAATAAATATTTTTTTTGCTTCTCCTTGCATTGGAAACTTTGGCCCTGTCTACGCACCTTTTCTTGGGAGGCATCAAGGACAATGGGAGACCTGGTTACACTGTGACAATAGAGTTTTCATGCAAATAAATCATGAAAATACCCTCTCCAGATACTTTTTGTCTGTAAGTTTTAAGCATAATGAATTGTATCTTGTTTTCAAACAAGGAAAATTTTCTTAAGTGTTGCTCTATTACTGCTTCCACATTGCTGCTTCTGTCCATTGGAGTTGAAAAATCTATATCTAATTTTGTACATGCTGCGATTTCCCTGAGCAATCAGAGACAAAGGGAAACAACAGATACTTTCCAACAATGGACAAAAGGGCACATTTTAAACCCTCCTTTCTTAAAGCACCGTGGTTACTGCCCAGAGATCTTGTTTTGTCTGTTTGAATGTGATTTAAGGGTAACTGCATTTTTCCTAAATCTAGGAAAACCACAAAGAAATTTTCCCTATACTGGTTACATCTGAGCATGGAGAGACTATGGTGAGATCCCCAGTTCTCCCCAAATATTCCCACTCTGGGGGAAGAGCCAAAAATATATTTTGTCAGACTAGCTGTTTTCTCTCCCTGGTTTTATTGTCTGGGTGTGTGATGTAAAATGCTTCAACGTGTCGAATTCAATATTTTGCTAAGCCTTGAGATGCCCTGTGGTGGCAGAGATGTTGCAGGAGCCTAGTGGGCAGCGCTGATGCTGCTGCATGCCTCTCCAGCCTGCACTGGCTGAGCTGTCCAGGGACAAACCATGCCATGGCACAGGCATCTCTGGAGGGGCAAGGGGTGATAAGCTTGGCTGTGGAATTTGTCCTCTCCAGCATCAACGGCAGGAGCAGGTTGGAAGAGAGATGGCCCCTTCTCACCCAGTTCATGGCCATGAAGTCAGGACAGTTTGTTTGTGTTGGAGACCATGCTTCGTCTCAGGCAGCAAGATGAGAGGTGCCAGCGTGGATGCAGCCCCAGGGTTATGAGAGGGCAGTACAAGGCAGTCTGCAGCAAGAGGAAAACCCTCCTACAATGCTCTGAGCCACGCTGTCCCCTTACCTTGTCACTGTTCCTGCCAGAGGCTTTGTGAAGCCCTGGCCAGGCTCAGTATCCCACAGGGTCAATGCGAGTAACTGCTTCCAGCCACTCCTGCACATCTCCAAGTGCTTGTGCCCGGCCACCTTGATCTCCAGAGACCTGCAGGGAGTTTTGCCCTGTCATACACCCACCTACCACCCCCATCCCAGATCCTGCACTCAACCTTTGCCCTCACACTTCTTTTTCATCTAATTTCCCTGCTTCAGACTGGCATCACTTGGTCTCCCTACCCTTTCCTTGGCAGGATCCTTTGAGTTTTTTCTATCAAAGGTCCCAATCTAGTCACGGCACCTCAGAAACACTCTGACTTTCTTCCAGTCAGATGTCTAGGCTGTGTGCAAGTTACAGGCTGGCCCATCATGTAGTTCCAGTAACACACTCATTGTGACTGTGCAACTGATTCTGCACAAAGACTGTCCTTTTGATCTCCATACAGCCCTTCAGAAGTACCTGCTAGAATTGAACCATGAGAGTATCCCTTGATATTTGTCTTTGTGAAGGCACCTACCATAACCTCTCTGCAGGGATCTCAGGTCTCCTCCCTTCCCCTTTTGCTTTCTCTCCAGTCCTGTGGGGCTGAATAGCAGAGGCATAACATCTGCCATGACTATAACTGCAGCAAGAAGGCTGTGAACTGCCTCTGTCTTCTGCTAATGGTGGGGGCAGCACCATCTCCAGAGCTCAGCCAGGAAGCTGGCCACGGCAGCTACAGCCACCTCCTGTGTGGCTGGAGACCAGGGATCAACCTTGCAGAGATGGTGCTAGTGCAGTAGCGTCAGGAGATTCATGCAGTCTTCTGGGTGCTAGGGGCAAGATTATTCATGGGGGCTGATGCATTTTCTGTAATATGTAGCAGGGTCACCATGTGGCAGGAGCCAAGCAAACCCCTGCTACAGGTCCCCCCTTATCTAGACTTAGCAAATTAACCAGATTCTTCCTCTTCTGTGCCTCACTGCCAGACAATAACAACTGTTCACATCAGCACATGGTGCTGGTCTCTGGCTATGAGCAGTCCTATCTCATATAGAGGACTGATGGTTTAGGTATCTTTCCCAGTTTGCAATGCAGTTTTGGGTTTTTTTGGTTTTTTTTTTGCACAAAAGCATTTCTTATGTGTTTTTTTTCCCCAATGCTATGGAGGATGTCTGGAAAGACAAAAGGGCAGGCAGTGGGGATGCATCACCCTATGGTCTTTAAGACAATTGCATCTGAAAACTGCAACCTCCAGCCAAAGCCAGTTCAATCTCTGCTGAGACCGAGCAAAATCCTCTTTTGTGGCTGTGGGAGAGTTCTGTGGAAAGACAAGGGGTCACAGCGGGGCTGCTGAGTCCTGGGAACTGTGGCAGAGGAACGGGGGACACTGAGAAAGCAGGGGAAGATCTGCATGGGCTCAAGGATGGGCTTCCTCCTCCATTCAGCAAGTGCGCACCCCCCGCCTTCCTGGTTCAGCCTTCCTGCTCACCACCAGATGAATGACAGGACCTCAAGGATCAAGGAACTTGTCCTACAACAGTGACCTCAGAATATTAGTAACTTGATCAATCTAATCTGAGAGAAATTATACCAGTCTACTGCTTATAATTAAAGATAACAGACTCTGCAGTGAACTTCTGCTTAGCAAAGAGTAGAGCAATTATCAACTTTCAGGCTTTTTTTTGCACTGTGCTTGTCATATTCTGAAGGCCTAACACTGTTCTTTAAATGAATAAATTGCTCACCCTGGAACATGGTTTCTAGTGTAACTGCTTTGCTATTTAACTTTTCTATGCATCCGTATTGAATTGTTCTGCACTTTAACAGGTAGCCAGTGTGAAAGTGCAGGGTAGCAATGCCTCCTCCCCGCCAACTGAAGGACTCCGCTAGGCTGGCACAAGTTGGATGAGTGCAAGTCAGGACTAGGTCAGTATGGTGACAATGAAGGTCTAATAAGGATGGTCGAAGCCCTGGTGTTACTAGGGAGCTCTGTCATCTGCTGCAGTGGTGTGTGTGCCCCAGTCAGCAGTTTTCCTGAGCTGGTGCCCAGTGGTGCCAATACTGAGGCTGAGGATGGCATTGCCAGGCAGAGAGGACCAACAGACCTCAAGGACAATTCAACTTGACAGCCATGGCCTTCACATGCAAGACAGAGTGATGTCAAACCCTGACTTACCATGGTCCTGAGTCTTCCCTGACTGCAGAGCAATTTCACTCAGATCACAGACATCTCCCTATTACCGCAAAATAGCCCCCAACAGTCACAATGCTGGACAGAAAGTTTATTGTCCCTTTAACCAGTGAGCTATCTTCCAGATGGCCAAGCACCAGAGATAAATCTCTAATCCCAAATTCCCTGTCATCCCTCTCCATCCTAGCACTTTCCACCACTTCTAGTTCACAATCACCAGTCCTTTCACACTCCTATGACCAAAGGAGACTCATTTTGCTGTTACTAAAACCCAAGGATAAACTGGACGACATTACCAGAGCTGTGCTCAGTTTCCAGGAGAAATCCCAGAAGCAAAGAGACCTGTATATGAGGAGTAGGAGCAACCAACACTGGTCTTATGTTGGACTGCATTCCATGCTGGCAGCCACCAGAGCAACAGAAGAGAAGGAAGAAAGTTTGAGTTCAGCCTCACTTAGGAACAGTTGCAGTGAGATTAACACCATAAATGACTATAGTTAGTGTTATCAAGAGGACAAGGACAAATTCATAGCGTCATGAACATTACAGCCATGCAGGGGTACCACACTCATTGACTGCAACTGGCCAGCGCGGATGTGCAGAGAGGAGGACAGGGCTGATGTGGTGCCTGGGGAGTGGTGGGTGCCACTGCTGGGTGCTGCCTCCCTCTGGGTCTGGTGATGCTCGTCAGGGGCTCAGTGTGGACCAGGCCTCTAAATTTCCTTCTTATCTGGTTTTCAGGAAAAAATATATGTGTGATTTAAGGACACCTTAAGCTGCCTGTGAGTTCAACCCAACCTACCAGCGCTGCAGCTGAGCTGACCTGGGTTACCAAAGCAGGGAGAACTGCATCCACTTGGGGCACATCTCCCAGGCACATGCACCAGCTCAGCTTTATCCAGTTCCCTGCCCTCTCTGTCTGCAGGACCTGGCCCTCCAGGTGTGGCTTAGGCACCAGCCATCTAAACATTTTTGTTGTGTTGGTCTTTTCTATGTTTCTTTGCTTTGCCTGTATTTGCGAGTCATCGAAAAAAAGGGCTCTGTGGTTTGCCTCACTGAATTCACAAGTGATCCTGGCTGCAGCCTGCTCTAGGAGCTGAGACCCACCATCTCCATCTCTGCTGGCTACACTTGGATCTCCCTGCTCCTTACAGCCAACACACACCACCTTCAAGGACTAGACTTGTACATGGTAGTCACCTTTTCTCCCTTTTTACCAGAGATTTTTGGTTTACATATCTGCTCAGACTGTGTTCTTGGTTGCCCACCATACAGCCCTCCACAGCCTGTCCTCATGGTGGTTACAGCTGCCTTGGTCACAGTTTTCCTCTGGGGAGAAAGTGGAGCGAAGCACAATAATTTCTACTCTAAACAGGAGATGGATCCTTGGACCTCAGTGCTCACATATCAACTAAACAGGAGTTGTTCAGGACTTGGTGCCTGATCTTCTCCCCACCAGTGTCCCCTCCCACATCCACAAATCTTTGGCCATTAAACCTTCACTAACCTTCTCCACTGCCAATTCACAGAATATAACCTGGAGCATGTTGGAACTAAGCAATTGGTCCATGCTTTCCAGGGTTAGATTTAACTTGGAAACACCAAAGCCAAAGTTGTTTTGAGGCAAACCCCAGGGCAAGCCCACCAACAGATCTGGGGTCTGTGGGACTTGAAGATCCCAGCACAGCCTAAGGAGTGAACAGGATGAGGATGTGAGCACTGTAAGTGTACTTTTGCCCTTTACACTTCAGCCTTTGGACAAACTAAGACAGAATTAACTGTTCAGGGAATTACTGAGCTCTCTTCATCACCTCTCCACCACCTCTCCTTCATTACCTCTCCAAGATCACCATTTTCCATTGTAAATGCTACACTTGGGCCCCAAAGTCTGTTCCTATCTCAGAAGTGGTCAGACAGCACCTGAGGCTAACTAACTTCTTCACAACGTTAAATTGCTCAATTGGAAAACCAGAGTGACCTTCTTTAGCAGCCAAACTGCAGAATGGTTTATTTGTTTCTGAGGCCTGAGAATCCCTCTGGGGTGCCTTGAGTACTGGGAGCACCATTGTGTGGGAGCCCATGCCTGCCTGGAATGGGAGACCTTCTTATTCCCATAGAGCACCATTCCTGCACTTGAGTATTATCAGAGGCAAGGCTTTCCCAGACAAACAGACTCAAGGAATTAGGGAGAGGATGAGAAGGACAAGAGGCCTCGTCCCTAGGAACAAATTCCTAGGAACAAATCCTTCCTCAATTAGCCATATGGGTCCAAAGACTTTACTGCAACAAAACAATCTTCGCAGGACGCATGTCCACAGCCTTGCTCCCATCTCTCAGGATGTTAAACCCCACCACTGTTGTAAAGGCTGATCTCCACCTTTGCACCCCAATCAGCTCTTGTTTCTGAGTAACAGATCTAGCAGTGCATCTCCTGGCTCATTGATTATCAGAAAAAAGAAGTTGTCTTCAACATGCTCCAGAAGTTTCCTGGGTTGCTTGCACCCAGCCCCCTTGCTCTTCTGCCCCATCAGGGTGGCTGGGGTTCCTGATGAGCACCAGGACCTGCAATCACAAGGCTTTTCCCAACTGTTTGGAAAAGGTTTCATTTGCTTCGCCTTCTTGATCAGGCAATGGTTATCTGCACTGGTCCGTCCTCTGAGCCTTACCCACAAGCTCTTGGCTGGCCCATCGCCTGTTCCAAGGCACGGCCTGTGCTCTCCAGCCACCACTTTGCACAGAGCACACACACCCTCCTCCTGTCTCTCCTGAGCTGCCTACATCTAGCCATGTGAGCTATCCCACCCACGGCATCTTTGTCTCTCCTCAAAATTCCACATTCTTCTGACTCAGTAAATGGATGTTTGGAAGTAAACTGGATATTAATATTGGAAAAAAACCAAATTAAAGTGTATCGCTTACAAACCTGATGGAATTGATGTCAATGCACTTCAAATGGTGCTTTTTTCTCAGTAAACCCTGGCCTGGTTTTCAGAGGTACTGAGATATGCATTGATTGGGACTTCTAAGGGAAAGATTACTTGAGTCCTTAGTCCAGGAGCTGTGACCAGAATTAGTCAACTCAGTGAGGACTTGCTGTATCCAACCAACCATCCCCCAGCCTTTCTCCCTCACCAGCATGACCAAGGACCCCCCAGGGCCGTGCCCATGGCCTGCACCCCAGAGCCATGTTGTCTCCAGGCATGCTGAGGGGCTCCCCAGGCTGTGTCCTTGTGCGCACAGGAGTTGCCTGCCGGGTGGTTCTGGATTCTCCTTCTGGTTGCAAAGCTAGGTGATTTTGCATCTGCCATTTCCACAGTATGACCCATCTGTTTTACCTGCACCTTGATGTCCACAATAAATCTATGCTTTCCATCAGGACTGCCCCCCAGATTGGTGTTCCCTGTTCTATCTTTGTGCATTGATTATTCCAGTACTAGGAAGACAGCAGGCAACATCTCTACTAAAACGCATTCTATTGCTTTCAGATAGATCCCTGGTTTGTCCAGGTAATCTTCAATCTTAATCTTGTTTTTACAGGTTTTCCTAACTTACTGTCTTTTTCAAATTTCCGCCTGCTCCATATTCCATCTTCCATGATGGCATTGGTTATTAACGGGAGTGGGTGAAGGACGAATCCATCCAGGCCCCCACCATTCCATGCACCCTTCTGCTTTGACAGTGAGTGGCCACCCTCAGAGTGCAGCCTTCCCACCAAGAGCCCAGCCAAGTGCTAAAACCAGATGCAACAATGGACCCTGATGGGCAGGGACATGGGATGGCTGACTTGATCAAACCACATGTTGCTAGTTAGCTCCCTCCTCCTGGTTCCTCGTTCCCAAGGTGCAGCTCTCAGACCATCCTCCTTTTCATCCCAATGCCTCCTTCAGAAGCTTGCAAGACCCTGGGGCAGAAATGCAAAGCATTGAGAACGGACACATAATGGGGTGGAGAGCTACTGGTTTGCTGAGCTGGCTGGCACTGTCCCGCTCTGCACTACATTACCCTGCATGAGACCTCCAGGCCAACAGTGAAAGCTGTGGGTATATGATGAAATCCCATATAAACCCTAAGCAACACTGACATATCTACTAGAAACGTCATGGTGTTTTCCGACAGGAGTAATGTTGCCTTCATCAAGAATTTAACTCAATGACTGTTCCGTCATAAGAAAGTAAGACACATGGGCTCGGTTCAAAAATTATGGAATAATGTTATTTTTAATGCAGAAAGAAATCAACAGTGATTATTTACAGGGGAAAAAACACGAAAGTAACAGTATCTCTAAGAATTCCCCATAAAAAAAAAGAATCTGAGTAACATGGAGAGGAAGGGGGTTGGAGGATATGTCACAGACAAGAAAGTGTCAGGAACTAGTGCATAACTCAAGCTTTTGAAAAAATTAACTTCCAGTTAACTTCCATCCTGTCCATATATTGCATTATTTAACATGGTGTGGTTACAGTACATTTTGAGTTATCTAAGTTGTCAGCTCCAAACCAAACTCTTATGGCTCTAGAGATGTCTGGGATGGAGAAACATTTTGGAAAACATCCAGTTAAAGCTGCTGTTTGAGAGATCAGGACATGACAGTTGGGGTGTCCTCCAGGTAAGAAACAAGTTCACACACAAGACATTGTCTCTGCAGTCTGGCAATAACAAGGCTTGGGTACCACTTGCAGAAGTGAATCTGGTACCACAGGATGCATCCAGGGATGGTCATACCTGGGCTGGCACAGAGCTAGCAGGAGACAGCCTGAAAACACCTTTCATACACTTACACCAAGTGATCTCAGCTGACCGAGGAGCTTCGCTAGCCTGGGTTAGCTGGGCCCTCCATTCTCCTCACCCAGCCCTGTGAGACCATGTCTTACCCAAAGGGGCAGGTCACAGAATCAGAGCAGTGCTCTTGAGGGGACCCCTGGAGATCTCCAGTCCAGCCTCCCATACGGAACAGGACTATCCCCAAAACCAGATCAGGTTGGCTATGGCTTTTTCCAGCCAGCTCCTGATGGAGGATGGAGATGCCCCACCTCTCTGGTGACCTGGCCCAGGGCTGCACTCTCCTGGGGAAGCAGCTTCACTTCTTCTAGTCCTTACAGCCTGTCCAGGCACCACCTCCCACCGCATGCTGGGCAGTAGCCCCCTGATGAGCATAATCCACTTGCTCTCCAAGGCAATCTTCCCCCAACGTGCAGGCTGTCTTGGGAGACCTCCCTCTCAGATGCAGCCTTGAGCTCCTCCATCAGCTGGAAGAGGAGGTGGCTGAGACTGGCCTCACAGCTCATTCTCCAGGTCCCTCACCTGGCGCATGGCTGCAAAGGCTCCTTCTTCTTCCACCACCAGCTATGGTGAGCTTTCAAGGCACAGTGTTCCTGCAGGATGCCATGTGGGTCAAAGCATCCTCTGCCTCTGTAAAGCAGCTCAGGGAGCCAGTATCAGGAATGCAGCATTTAGTGGCACTTCCCCGACAAACCTTTCCCCTCTACAATTCATCTCTCGCTCAGGGGGCTCCTGAGCTGGAGCCATTGTCATTGTAACTGTACTGATGGAGAGGGTTTTCTTCTCAGACCAGTTTCTGAGAACATGTAAACGCTTTGCCTCCGTACTACCCTACATAATCACATCTACGTGCTTCACTGTGTGCCAAGGGGAGAAGGACTGGTTGTGGTTTGGTTTGCACCCACCAGTTTCTTCTGATATCCCCAGCTCTTATTCTGAAAGAGGTAATGGGTGGTCCGAGCAATCCAATCTACCTGGGATAATCCTTAACACACTCCTCAGACGTCTTCCTTGCAGTTTAAGCTTTCCTTGTCTATTCAGTCACTTATACAAGTTATGCCATACCTTCTGCTGCCTTTGCTGCCCTTTTCTGAGCTCCTACCAGGGCTAGTTTACCTTCTTGAGAAATACGGACAAGCTGCAGGCAGCATCACTATACAGACAGACTAGGGATTTACACAGCATTGCAAACATATGTCTTGTATTCTTTTTAAGTGCTTTTCTAATAGTTTGTAACATTTGACTCTACTTCAGAGCCTGCTGATCTCCAGGTAAAATCAGGATGACTTTTTTTACTCTGATAGCTTCTTGCTTCCAGCAGCTTTCCTAGCCTTGCTGAGTAGCCATTGTGGCCTTCATAAAAATATATATAAGCCTCCGCTTCATTATCTTAAAACAGGCTTCACACCTCCTGCAAGTATATTACCCTTTGGCATGTTCTTTTACTACATTTTTAACAGGATTTTTCATTTTGATTTTTCATCAAACGCCACTGCAAATGACTGTTATTTTACTGCCCCTGCACAAATATCAGATTAAATACAAGCAAATCAAATCCTGTGCAATAATTGGGCAACGTCACAAGTCTCTTTTCCTCTTGTGAGTTCCCTACTCTGCTCCACAAAGCAGTTGTGCATGGTACCCCAAAATTTAGCTTCAACATCACACCCCAACTCTACTAGAGTAATTAAAGTCTTCTTTCCTACCCTCTTTTCTGCTTTCAGCCTTTCCAATGTCCTTTTTGTCTTGAGCCATTTCTAACACTGTTCTTTAGCTTTTAGGACTCTAACTTAATTTCCAAAGAGCCCTGTGTTATTTGTTGAGCCACTTATTTAACTAATGCATCTTCAACACTTCCTTAACACATGGCACCACTCCTATACCAACACCAGAGATCTCTGTTGTGTACCACGCACCCCGGCAGCAGAGTGACTTCCTTGCACCAGGTGTCTGACATAACATACTTTTCAGTGTCCTCATTGAAAACTAGGCTTTCAGCTCTTTCCTTCTGGCATCTGTGAGGAAGAATGAACCACTTGCAGGGCTACTGGACATTAAATATGAAGCATCACAGCTCCTGTAACTTAGGATTCTGCCTAAGAGCCTCACCTGACTACTGCACCCCGCTGGCTATCGCAGAGCCACCAGCTGCTAAAACACTTCAGTTTTACAAAACCCCAGCAGCTGCCTTTGACCTACAACCACATAAGCTCTGTCCTCAGCCTTCTGATCCCTCACACTTACTGCTACCTAAAACAGATCTAACAATTTCTGCAGCATAAGCAGCAGGAGATTTCCTCTCTGCAAGCATCCTTTCACTCCTCCAGTGCACGAAATCTCAGCTAATGCTACTCGATTAGTGCCTTTATCTCCCAACACCTGCCAGCTTTCTGCTGCAACAATTAGCAAGAGTCAGCCCAGCCACACCAAATACACCAGGGTGAGCTACAAGCACCTGCCTGAGATGAACATTAGCTGCTTAAAGGCCTTGGTAATAGATGATAAAAAACCTCCTGCTGCCCACCAAGACTAGCATAAAAAAAGTGGATAATGAAATATTTGTGCCATACAGAGGGCAAGTCAGTCACACCTCCATGTTTGTGCTAATGGCCCTGCAACACTCGTTAGAGTGCACCGAAGGGCTGCATGAGGGTTATTCACTCCACACACCATCCTGGACCTTCCTTGTGTCCATATTCTGCTTGTACTTCAGCCTGGGTCTAAGTGCAACATTCAGGAAAGTCTGTCCCCAACAAGGCAGAATATTTCTCTGGAGGCAGTGGAACCCTTTGCTGTTGTTGATCATAGAATGGAATCACAGAAACATAGTATCACAGAATCACAGAATCACCTAGGTTGGAAGGGACCTTTTAAGATCATCTAGTCCAACCAATGAAAAAAAAAAA